>JAJPUD010031798.1:1002-12308 GCA_023553655.1 Myrmecobius fasciatus | reverse complement strand
GAGAAGGTGATACTTGTAACTTCTAAAACCTTTTTCTTTATTAGGGCAGTTAGAAAAAGTATACATACACAGAGGGCACAGGTCTGAGTTGACTATGAAGAAACAGTATCTAAAAAATAAAATTAAGGACTGAGAGGAATGTACTGGGAGAAGGGGGAAGGGAGAGGTAGAATGGACTAAATAACATGACATAAAAGTCATTAAAGAGCTGTTGTAGTGGTGGGGAAGAAGAAGGTGGTGAGGAATACTTGAACCTTATTCTCATCTGAATTGGTCCAAAGAAAGACTAACATACATACTCAGCTGAAATCCATCTTACCTTACAGGGAAGTAAGGTAAGGGGATAAAAACAAAAACAGAAACGGGGTGCTTACAGAAAGCAGGGTGAACTGGGGGAGGCAGTAATCAAAAGTAACACTTTTGAGGAAGGACAGGGTAAGGAGAGAAAGAATAGAATAAGCAGGGGAAATAGGGTGGAGGGAAATACAGTTAGCAATCATAAGTGTGAAAACAATTTGAACCAAGTTTCTCTGACAAAGGCCTCATCTCTCAAGTATATAGAGAAATGAGTCAATTTTTTTTATGAGTCAAATTTGTAAAATTAAGCACCATTCACTAATTGATAAATGATCAAAAGAAATAAACAGGCAATTTTCAGATGAACTAATCAAAACTATCTATAGTCATATGAAACAATGCTCTAAATCACTATTGATTGGAGAAATGCAAATTAAAACAATTCTGAGGTACTACTATCTATCTATTAGGTTGGTTCGTAGGACAGAAAAGGAAAATGACAAAGGTTGGATGGGATGTGGAAAAATTGAGACACTGTTGGTGGAGCTGTGAACGGATTGAATTATTAGGTTGAACATGTCACCCACACATGGACACCCACACTATCCAGATATCCCCACAAAAGGAATCCCAATTAGTTCATCATTTTCACGTTTCAGCTCTCCATGACCCATTTTGGGGTATTCTTGACAAAGATACTAGACTGTCTGTGATGCAATCGCTCTGTTTTTCGGCCAACCTTGCCTATGACTGAAGCCTAACCATTTGGACCAGGAGACCAATGTGTCCTGCCACTTACCTGGGAGAGGTGTACCCCCCATCATAGCCAAAGTACTAAAGAGGAAAGAGGTATGTCTGGACTGAGATGGTAAAAAAAAGCAGGGGAGGGAGATTGGAGAGAGGATTCATTCTTTGCTAATTCAAAACATAGTAGGTTTCAGTATTTTGATTTCCCTTTTTGTAAAAGAGGCTCCATTAGGTCTAAGATCTAAAAAACCTTCCTTCTTTTTTCAACTTCAAGACTCTACTGCTATCTTCTCCATCCCTCTTTATTGGAGGCCATTTCTATGCCTCTCAGTGGTACCAACCAAACCTTACCCCCTTAGCATCTTTCTCTGAACCTCAATTACCTTTCTGGGTTTCCCATCTGCCTTATTATTAAGAAGAATTTCCTAGTATCATTGAAAAATTGCCATCATAGTGTTTCTGAGTGGTAGGAAGAAAAGGAGATTGTCCTATCTGCCAATAAAAATCAAAAGCCCAGAGAGCCAGATGAACTTGTTGAAGGTCCCATAGTACCTAGGTTCTGGTGAAAACAGAACCTATATCCATTGTAGGCATCTACTTGAATACTTCCAGTGATGGGAAGATCACTACCACTGGAGGTAGCCCATTCCTCCTTCAGATATCTTTAATGGATATTAGGAACTATTTCTGTAGTCAAATTGAAACCTTCCTCTTTGCAATGTTCACCTCTTGCTCCTAGTTCTGTCCTCTGGGGCTAAACAGGATGGGGAAATTGTCAGCTTTCTCCTACATCACAGCTATCATATTCCTTTCAAAGTCTCATCTTCTCTAAATTAAACACTCCCAGTTCCTTCAACTCATCCTTCTATGGCAGGGTCTTCTGTCTTCTTACCATCCTAGCTGGCCTCCTCTAGATACCCTCTGTGTTGTCAATGTCCTGAAAGCATGGTGCCCAGAACTGCACACAACTGCCCATTTGAGTCTCTGACCATGGTAGAGTACCAGGGAAGAATTGGCTCTCTCATTCTGGATGTTAGACTTCTTTTCATTGCAACCTGAGATGTTGTTGGGTTGTTTTTTTTTTTTTTGGGGGGGGGCTAAATCACTATTGACTCAGAATGAACCTTGTGGGGCCATTAAACCCCCCAGAGAATCTTTCTATCAACTCGTCTGTCTAACACCTTCCTTCCTCCTTTAGTGACACAACTGATTTTCTGGACCTTGGTTTTAGGACTACATTTCTCTCTTTTAAATTCCATCCCATTAAGTCGATTCTCTCGGATTTTCAAGATCCTTTTGGATCTTCTGCTATTCAGTCTTTTAACTACCCCTCCCGACTTCCTGGTGAATTCAAATCCCAGCTAGTCTTCTCAAAACACAAGCCTGGTAAGAAGGCAGGGTCACAGGAACCTGGAATGATGTTTATTTAATAGGATTTGTATAGACAAGTGATATAATACACATAAGTCCAAGAGGCAGAGGTTATGAACATAAAGCCCCTGGGGGCAACTCACTAAAACTACTGGTAAACAAGGAAGGGGAAAAAATGACCCCTGCCAGGAACATGGGGTTGAAGTTTTTTTTTTTTTTTTTTTTTAATTTGGCCAAGGCCTATCCCCTTAACACCAGAAAAGGTCTCCACAAGAGTGACCCGAATGGCAGTGAGGAGCATGGAACTATCTCTTTTACTTAAAGGAGGGGATGGTAAGTCAGGAGAGAGGTGTGCTCAGAAGCTGTGACCATGGTCCCCAGGGTGCGAAGCCTTGAGGACAGGGGTGCTTCATCTGGCTAATGGGATGGGGTTTCCTTAAGGGAAGAGGACCATCCCAGAGGGACCTTGCCCACTTCCATCTATCCTACTGACCCAAGTGTATGGGGATGGGAAGAGGAAGGGGTTGGGGGGCCTACCAGAGGGGTTGACTGACTCACAATGATAACAACACGTCCACAGCACAGCTCCAAAATGAAGATGGGGGCTGGGATCATGGAAGTAGCAAATCGAATCTTATCCAGAATGAACTATCCAACAGCTCCCATGCCCTAGCCCCCCAGAAAAGCACCATTGATCAAATGTAGAGGGATTGTTCTTCAAAGCTAAGAGGCTGACAGATGTTAGTGTCCCTTTCCAGGGAGTGCAGAACTGCAAATAGCCACTCAGCCAGGAGAAGTAGTGGTCAAGTAGGTAGTTGGGAAAATGGGTTTTTGCAGTAGTTTGTTTGCAAGGGTTATGGGGGCTGGGTAAATGGATAGGACTTTATGGTCCCATTAGGGGGAGAGGGAAAGGAAGAATGGGCCAGCCACATTCTTCTGGGTCAGCATCTAGGCCCCTGGGCAAGAGAGAAACCAGAGGGAGGGCCACCCAACAGGACTGGTTGGGAAAGTGAAATCGGCGGGTTATGCAAGTTGTTTCCACAGCCTTAAAGAGAGTAGTAGCACCTTTAAGACTGGACCCCAAGGAAGACTGGAAGGCAGGGGGTGGGAGTAGAGTTAGAATGAAAAGAAGGCAGCTGTTCTGAGTGGGTAGGAAACCAAATGGCTGCGCATGCCTGGCAGCTGTCTGCTAGAGACAAATGCTACCTATCAAGCCTGAGAAGGAACGCCCTTGAGAGAGGAAGGGAGAGAGGGGATCTCCTGTTAGCTTTCCCAATTCTAAAGGGACAAATAGCAGTGATGACCTTCAAAGGTCTCTCTGCTGTAGCCACTGTTGATGAGTGGCATTCCCCTTCCCCTACCTCGATCTGGAACAGGGGGCTTCCTTGATCCCACAATTCCTTGAGTGCCAGCCCCATTTGGAACATGGGGCCCCAGTGAGTTACCAGCAACTTACCCCACCATTATCCACCATGGGCAGGGATGTTAGCCCATCAGGCCCCTGGATGCCTTCTGCCACCACCTGATATCCTGAAGTGGGGAGGGGAAGGGAAGGGTAGCAATCAGGGATTGAGGAGCTGTCAGACACACAGGCCTTAGTACCTGAAACCTCTGTCTCCCTAACCCCAAATCCCAAGTGCTGGAAGGAATAAGAACACGAAAGAAGAGTTGTGCTTCCATCCCACTAAATACAAGATGAGGAAGGGCAGAGGGAAGAAGGGAAGGAGGAGAGGAACGCTCACGCCTGGACATCAATCACTCTGGCCAAGGGGAAGGGGCTCTCTGTGCAGGGGAGCTCTGTGAGTCTAGTCTTCTTTTCATTCATCCTGTTTCCTCTTTGGCTTCTTGGGGTTCCGGGAACGGCTCTTGGCTTTGCACAGGGGGCAGATGGGGGCATTCCGGTGGATTTGTTGGTGACATGACAGGCAGGCCTGGGAGAACAAACCCAACAAAGGAAGTGGTTTTCCTTATGTTGGATCATCTCTGTATTCCTGGTATATCCCACCTGGTCATAGTGTATGATCTTTGTGATGTATTGCCTTGTATTTTATTTAATTTTTTTACATCGATATTAATTAAAGAAATCGGTCTATAGTTTTCTCTCTTTCTTTTTGTTCTCCCTGGTTCAGCTATCAAAACCATATTTGTGTCATAAAAGAAATTTGGTGGGGCTCTTTCTTTACCTATTTCTTTTAAATATCTTATATAGTATTGTAATTAATTGTTCTTTAAATGTTTGATAAAATCCACTTGTAAATTCTTCTGTTCCTGGAAATAGAATTAGGAAATAGAATACTTAAATAATATGTAAAGAAAAAAAAAACTGAAAAAGCCACAAATAAGTATTCTATTTTTTCTTTTTTTAATTTGGGCAAAATTTTTTTTGCAAATATTTATCCATTCATTTGGATCATTAGTTTTTTGTAATAGTAGCAAAATAGCTCCTAATAATTGCTATAATTTCATCTTTATTGATGGTACATTCATCCTTTTCAATTTTGATGCTGTTAATGTGGTTTTCTTTTTTTAATATATGCAGTTAACCAATTGTTTATCTATTTTATTGTTTGATCTTTAAGTTATAAATGCAGCTCCTATTTTAATTTATTGGTTAAATTTTTTACTTTCAATGTTCATTAATCTCTATTCCATTTATTTTCAGGATTTCTAATTTGGTGTTTAATTGAAAATTTTTAATTTGGTCTTTTCCCATTTTTTTTAGTTGTAAGCCCAATTTATTGATTGGGCCTTTGTTTCTCTTAGTTTTATAAGTGTTTAGAGATATAAAATTTCCCCTAAGAATTGCTCTGGCTGCAAACCACAAATTTTGGTATGTTATTTCATTGTTTTCATTGTCTCTCATGAAATTATTGATTATATTTACTTGTTCTTTGACCCGCTCAGTTTTTAGAATTGGATTATTTAGTTTCCAATTAATTTTTCACCTGTGCTTCAAATGCATTGCATCATGGTCGGAAAAAATGTATTTATTATTTCCACTTTTTTGCCTTTTTGTGAAGTGTTTATGGCCTAAAACATGGTATATTTTTGTGAATGTCCTATTGTCAGCTGAGAAATAGATATGCTCTTTTCAATTCCCATTAAATATTCTTCAGAAGTATATCATGTCCAACTTCTTTAAAATTTTATTTATCTTCTTAATTTCTTTCTTATTTATTTTATGGTTAAGTTATTTAGGTCTGAAAGGGATAAATCATGGCCCTCCATCTTTATAATCTAGTTTTTCATATAAGTCATTTAACTTTTCCTTCACATTAAAATACTGTATGACATTTTTTCTTAGCAGCTTTTTTCTTCAAGTTTCATCCAACTAAGGTAATATGGTTTTTATCTTTCCTCCTTGGCTATGTTTTAAGACCTAACTTTTAAATTAGAGTATCAGCATGCTACTGAGAAAAATTATATTACAGCATGTGTGTTGTGTTATACCTAAATATATTTATAATCTTATTTATTTATTTAATATTTTGCCTGGTTATATTTAAAATCATTTTTACAAATGTTTTTTAAACCTTTGAGTTCCAGATTCTCTCCCTTATCCCTATCCCCAACCCCCGTTAAAAAAATCACATGTGAAGTTATGCAGAACATTTCCATAAAAGTCATATTGTAAACAAAAATATTGATCTCCCACCCTAATAAAAAGAACCTCAAGAAAAAAAAGTTGAGAGAGAAGGAGGAGGAAGAAGGAGGGAGGGGGAAGGGGAAAGAGTATGGATAGAATTTTTCATCATAAGTCCTTCAGAGTAGTCGTGGATCATTGTACTGCTGAGAATAGCAAAGTCATTTATAGCTGGTCATCCCAGAATATTGCTATTAGTTTGTATAGGGTATATTTCACTTTGTTTGAATTCATGGAGGACTTTCCAGGTTTTTTTTCCCCAAGAGCACTCTGCTCATCACTTCCCATAGAACAATATTCCATGACAATCATACAGCACAATTTATTCAGTCATTCTCCAACTGATGGGCATCCCCCTCAATTTGCAATTCTTTGCCCTGAGAAGAAAGCTGCTACAAAAAGTTTTGTAATGTAGGTCCTTTTCCTTTTTTCTCTCCTTTTTAAAATTTCTTTTGGTATTCATACCTAATAGTGGTAAATTTATTTTGATATTGATTTTGAAGTTTGCTTATCACTACCCCCAAAATGGAACAAAAGTTGTTCTTAGCAATGATAATCATGTATGTTCAGGAACATCGCGGTCATAACCAATGTTGTAAGAGCCCCAGCAGCTCTGACACTGTGGTTTTATGGTTAAAAAACTAGTTCTGAATTTGAAGCTTTGTAAGCTCTGATATTTCTTCTCCTAAGTTTCTTCCAAGTTCTGATATTCCCTTTTCTATTGTTTTTCATACAGTAGCCTTAATCTTTGAAGACACTGTGTATATTTACTGTATTTTCAGTTACTTTCTGCCTCCCTTCCTTCTCTCTCTTTCTCTCCCTCTGTCTTCATTTTTCTGCCTGTCTCTGTCTCTGTCTCTGTGACTCTCTTTTTGTTAGAAGATTAGGCGTTTAACATCTCTGACTAAGTAATGTAGTATATGGATTTTAATTCAGAGGATTACCATTATGCTGATATAAATTATGATATAATAGAAGTTGTGAGTTCCTAGGTGATGCCGCAGTGCTATTCCAGGCCTGTGCCAGTGCCAAGAAGACTCCTCTTCCTAGGTTCAAATGCAGCCTCGGGCACTCACTAGCTGTGTGATACTGGAGAAGCCACTTAATCCTGTTTACCTCATCTATAAAATAAGCTGAAGATGGGAATAGCAAACCACTCCAGTATCTTTTCCAGGAAAACCCCAAATGGGGTCACAAAGAGTCAGACCTGACAGAAAAACAATTAAACAACACAAGCCCTCCCAGCTTTGTCACTGGGGGCGGGGAGAGAGAAAGGATGTCATGATCTAAGCCAGTCCTGTAATTTATATGATCTAGGCTCTTCCAGCCCTTTCTCTAAATTCTCTGCCAACCCTATTCTTCTCTTTTCTCTGGTTTCTTCCAATCCTCACATTTTATGTACTCATATCTCACTAAGAGAATTTCTCTTCTCAGATTCTAAACATTTCTCACATTCTGTTATAAGATCCCTCACCCTTCTGATATTAGTTCTACATTCCTTCCCAAATCTGATAGTTTCTATTTGAAAACTCATTTCTAATATCCTGAGTTGGATTTCCATACCAGTGTAGAAAATCTCCAATCTAAATTCTATGGCCTCCACAATATTCCTTTGTGATGCATCTCCAAGTCAATCGTGCTCTGTTTCTAAAGAATCTTCCACTCTGTATTTTTTTTTCTAAATTCACCTATTCAAGGTTTTTGTTTTTCCTAATCATTTATTCAACTATATTAAATTATACATATTTATTACCAATACAATTATTTAAAATAACAAATGTCACTTTAAAAATTGGATCTTTAATACCTTATTTTAAAAAATATTCCCGGTTCCTTATGAATAATGGCAACATCAGCAACAATATTACCAGATTAAGATAATGCATCAAATTTTACTTTTCTTAGCAGAGTAATCACCCCACACAGTTTTCATCTGTTTTAGATACTACATTTTTATCTTTCCCCATTGGCTTTGTTTGGGACCTGACTTTTAAATCTGAGCATATTAACATGGTACTAAGAGAAAATGCATTGAAATATAGATTGAAGGTCATTTCTTAAACATATTTTGATACTCATTTTTAAATTTATTTATTGATCCCCAATCATTGGAACTGGGAACACAAATAGAAATCCTTCCTGCCTGTGATATTGTGTTTTCTCAGTACCACATGTGCTCTTTGCTCTAAGAGACTTTCTAGCTGATACTTTGCAATTTTTTGGCCCAAGCCAGTTTTGAAATTGGATGTCCTAAGGGATCTTTGATCTCTGTTACATATTATTCTAAATATTGTGTCAGCTCTGATATTTCCTTGTCTGTACTTTTTTTTTGAGCCTGACATTCTGGCTGTTCAGATCCTATAGAATCAGACAATTTCAGTTCTCTGGCTCTGATCATTATGCAGCTCAAGGCCCATTGATTCTAAATTGCCTCCGAGCTTAGAAATACCCTCTCAAGTCTCATATTTTAGCTTCTTTGTCAATAGTGAGCTTAGAGAAGGAAGAAATTTATGGCCAAAGAAGAACTGGAGAACATTACAAGATGCAAAATGGATAATTTTGATTATATTAAATTTGTTTAAACAAAATTAATGCAGCCAAGATTAGAAGGAAAGCAGAAAATTGGGAAAACATTTTTACATCAAAAGATTCTGATAAAGTCCTCAATTTCTAAAATATATAGAGAATTGACTCAAATTTATAAGAATAAAAGCCATTCTCCAGTTGATAAATGGTCAAAGGATATGAACACACAATTTTCAGATGAAGAAATTGAAACCATTTCTAGTCACAGAAAAAATTCTCTAGAGAAATTCGAATTAAAACTGAGGTGCCGCTATATACTTCTCAGAATGGCTAAGATAACAGGAAAAGATAATAATAAATGTTGGAGGGGATGTGGGAAAACTGGGACACTAATACATTGTTAGTGGAGTTGTGAACTAATTCAATCATTCTAGAGAACAATTTGAAACTATGCCCAAAGGGCTATCAAACTGTGCATACCCTTTGATCCGGCAGTGTCTCTAGTAAGTCTGTATCTTAAAGAGATCATAAAAAAGCGAACAGGATCCATATGTGCAAAAATGTTTGTGGCAGCCCTTTTTGTAGTGGCTAGAAACTGGAAACTGAATGGATGCCCATCAATTGGAGAATGGCTGAATAAATTATGGTATATGATTGTTATGGAATATTATTCTGTAAGAAATGACCAGCAGGACGATTTCAGAGAGGCCTGGAGAGACTTGCATGAACTGATGCTAAGTGACCAAGAGAACATTGTACACGGCAACAAGATTATGTAATAATCAACTCTGATGGACGTGGCTCTTTTCAAGAATCAGGCCAGTTCCAATAAACTTGTGATAGAGAGAGCCATCTGTATTTGGAGAGAGGATCTGGGGTGGATCATATCATAGTATTTTCATCTTTTTGCTTTTTTCTTTATCATTTTTCCCCTTTTTGATTTTTCTTGTACAGCATGATAAATGTGGAGGTGTGTTTGGAGGAGTTGCACATGTTTAACCTGTGCTGTCTAGGGGAGAGAGTGGATGGAAGGGAGGGAGGGAAATTTATAACACATGGTTTTGCAGGGTAACTGTTAATAATTTTTGCATGTATTTTGAAAATAAAAAGCTATTATTAAATTTTTTTAAAAGTCAGCTCTGAGATTTAGAGCCTGGATTGCATTCCATATATATTCTCTTGAAAAGAACCTCCAAATTACATTCAATTTTCTAATGACCCTCTCTGCCCTATTATTTTATGGTTGAAATTCTCTCCCACATCTTATATTGGAGAATTGTTATTTCCTTTTCACTAACTTATTCAGTTTTAGTTTAATAATTATAGATATTAGCAATACAATTATTCCAGAGAACAAGTTCTTTCTCTTTTGAAGCCAGTGAATATGCTTTTTTTAAAGGAATACTGACCATTCAATAACAGTAATAGTGATAAGTACAACGGCCTTAAGCCCTTCAAGATATTGCAAGCAATTAATGTATTGTTGGTTATTTTTTCTTTTTCTTTTCTAAATTGGAGCTTGATTAAGCACCTTTCATCTTTGACTATATTATATGGGATATGAATTTTAATGGAGGGGATCAGAATTGTGTTGGTATCAATTATAGTGGAATTTTATAATTAGCATCTCCTATCCTAAATATACTTTGTTGTGTGTAGGCACTCTGAGCACAAAAACAAAACTTCTTTCCAAAAACAAAACTGTACTTTTTCAAGATCATTGGAACTCTGATAATCTATGCTTTTAGAACTCTCCAAGCTCTGACTGTGAAGTTTTATGATTAATGCTATTCCTGAAATTGCATGTTCTTTTGTTTAAATTAAAACTTTTTATTTGCAAAACATAAGTATGGGTAATTCTTCAACATTAACCCTTACAAAGCTTTCTGTTACAAATTCCCCCCCCTACTCCCCACCCCTCCCCTACATGGCAGGATATCCACTACATGTTAATTATGTTAAAATACTTGACAAATAAGTGTGGAAATATACATATTTTTTGCACAATTTTTCTTGCACAAAAATGATGTGTGGAAATATGCATATTTCCACACTTATCATTTTTGTGCAAGAAAAATTGTATCTACAAGAAAAAAATCAGAGAAAGGAAACCCAATGCAAGCAAACATCAATAGAGAGCATGAAAATGTTATGTTGTGGTCCACATTTCACATCCCTCTCTCTGGATGTATATGGCTTTCTTCACTGAACAATTGGAAGTGGTTTGAAACATTTTATTGTTGAAGAGAGCCATGTCCATCAGAATTGATCATCATATAGTATTGTTGTTGCTGTGTACATTGATCTCCTGGTTCTGCTCATTTCGCTCAGCATCAGTTCATGCAAGTTTCTCCAGGCCTCTCTGAAATCATCCTGCTGGTCGTTTCTTACAGAACAATAATATTCCATAACATTCATATACCATAATTTGTTCAGCCACTCTCCAATTGATGGGCATCCATTCAGTTCCAGTTTCTAGCCACTACAAAAAGGGTTGCCACAAACATTCTTGCACATGTGGGGCCCTTTCCTTCCTTTATGACAAGCCCGATAGAAATGCTGCTGGGTCAAAGGGTATGCACAGTTTGATAACTTTTTGAGCATAGTTCCAAATTGCTCTCCAGAATGGCTGGATCCGTTCACAGTTCCACCAACAATGCATCAGTGTCCCAGCCTTCCCACATCCCCTCCAACATTCATCATTATCTTTTCCTGTCATTTT
>JAJPUD010031797.1:0-12309 GCA_023553655.1 Myrmecobius fasciatus | reverse complement strand
CTCTTTCCTTTTTCTGATCAAGTTAACTAAAGTCTTATCTATCTTGTTGGTTTTTTCATAAAAACCAACTCAGTTTTATTTATTAATTCAATAGTTTTCTTATTTTCAATTTTATTAATCTCACCTTTTATTTTCAGAATTTCCAATTTGGTATTTGATTGAGGGTTTTTAATTTGCTCTTTTTCTAGTTTTTTAAATTGTAACCCTAATTCATTGATCTTCTCTTTCTCTATTTTACGCAAATAAGCATCTAGAGATATAAAGTTACCCCTTATAACCGCTTTGGCCGTATCCCACAAAATTTGGTATGTTGTCTTATTATTGTCATTCTCCTGGATGAAATTATCAATTGTGTCTATAATTTGCTCTTTCACCCATTCATTCTTCAGGATTAGATTATTTAATTTCCAATTAACTTTTGGTCTGTTTTCTCCTGGCCTTATAGTACATGTGAGTTTTATTGCATCATGATCTGAAAAGGATACATTTACTATTTCTGCTTTTGTGCATTTGATTTTGAGGTTTTTATGCCCTAACACATGATCAATTTTCATATAAGTTTCATGAACCTCTGAGAAAAAAGTATACTCCCTTCTATCTCCATTCAATTTCCTCCAGAGATCTGTCATACCTAACTTATCTAACATTTTTTTGTATCTCCCTAACTTCTTTCTTATTTATTTTGTGGTTTGATTTATCTAATTCTGAGAAAGCAAGGTTGAGATCCCCCACTAGTATAGTATTACTGTCTATTTCTCCTTGCATCTCTGTTAGTTTCTCCTCTAGGAATTTGGATGCTATACCACTTGGTGCATATATGTTTAGTATTGATACCGCTTCATTGTCTATGGTACCCTTTAGTAAAATATAGTTTCCTTCCTTATCTCTTTTAATTAGATCTCTTTTTGCTTTTACTTGATCTGAGATAAGGATTGCTACCCCTGCTTTTTTGTTCACTTGAAGCATAAAAGATTCTGCTCCAGCCCTTTACCTTCATTCTGTATGTATCTCTGTGTTTTAAATGTGTTTCTTGTAAAGAATATATTGTAGGATTCTGGCTTTTAATCCAGTCCGCTATCCGTTTCCGTTTTATGGGAGAGTTCATCCCATTCACATTCACAGTTAAAATGACTATATCTATATTTCCTGCCATCTTATTTACCCAAAGTTATATTTTTCTCTTCTCTTTCCCCTTACTCCCTTCCCCTGTCCCCAGTATTTTGTTTTTGATGACCACCTCCCTCTAAGAGTCCTCCTCCCTCTTTTTTACACCTTTCCCCTAATCCTTCTATTAATTTATCCCTTTCTTTTCCTCCTTTCCCTCCTACTTCCCTATACAGAGGGCCAAGTTTTTTCCTGAAATCAAATGTGTCTGATTTGTTCTTTTAGAGCCCAATTCAATGAGAGTAAGATTTACACAATACTCATCACCCTCCCTTCTTTCACTCAATTATATTAGATTTTCTATGTCTCTTCATGAGACTTTGCCTTATTTTACCTCCTTTTTTTTTACTTTATTTTACATACTTTCCCCTCTCCCCCCCCTTTTTTTACAGTATGATATACCTTCCACCTCTAAATTCTTTTCGATTATTATCAAAGTAAAATCAATTTATACCCCCATTCTTTAAGGATACCCCTAGTAGAGATATAGTTCTCAAGAGTTCTTTCCTTTTTACCTTTTTATGTTTCTCTTGAGTTCTCTATTTGGAGGTCAAATTTTTTGTTCAGATCAGGTCTTTTCATTAGAAATAGGTGAAATTCTCCTGTATCATTAAATGACCATCTTCTTCCCTGGAAGATGATGCTCATTCTAGATGGATAGCTTATTCTTGGCTATAATCCAAGTTCTTTTGCCTTTCGGAATATCTGATTCCAGGCCCTTCTATCCTTCAATGTGGAAGCTGACAGATCCTGTGTAATTCTAATGACAGTTCCTCGGTATTTGAACTGTTTTTTTCTAGCAGCTTGTAATATCTTTTCTTTGGTGCGATAGTCCTGAAATTTGGCCACGATATTCCTTGGGGTTTTAATTTTGGGATCTCTTTCAGGAGGTGATCGGTGAATTCTTTCAATACCAACTTTGCCTTATGATTCTAAAACATCAGGGCAATTCTCTTTCATGATTTCCTGGAAGATAGCATCAAGGTTCTTTTTTTCATTGTGACTTTCAGGGAGTCCAATAATCCTTAGATTGTCTCTCCTGGATCTGTTTTCCAAGTCAGTTGTTTTTCCTAGGAGATATTTCATATTTTCTTCTATTTTTTTTTCATTTTTTTGTTTTTGTTTGACTGATTCTTGAAGTCTTATTGAGTCATTCGTTTCAGTTTGTTCAATTTTAATTTTTAAGGTATTATTTCCTTCAGTTATCTTTTTTAGCTCCTTTTGTAACTGGCCAATTGAATTTTTTGGTTCATTGCATTCTTTTTCCATTTTGCCAATTTTATTTTTCAATGAATTGTTGTCTTTTTCCAATTCACTAATTTTGTTTTTCAGTGAGTTGTTATCTTTTTCGAATTCACTATTTTTATTTTCCAGTGAGTTGGTGACTTTTTCCAATTCACTAATTTTGTTTTTCAGTAAATTTTTGTCTTTTCCCGATTCACCAGACTTATTTTCCAGTTTTTCATATCTCTGTTGCAGGGCGATGTTTCCTTCTTGCACTGTTCTCAGTTTATTTCCCCAATCTTCTTCTAGCTCTCTTTTGAGATTCTTTATGCAATCTTCCAGGTAAGCCTTCTGAAAGGGAGACCAGCTTAAGTCCACCTTTGTGGCTTTATGTGGGATTGTTTTTAGAATCTCAGGATCTGGGGACTTCTCTAGTTTCTCTACATAAAAGCTGTCTATGGTGAGAGCTCTCTTCTTCTTGCTCATGATGTTTAGCTGAGGTATCAGTCACCAGCAGGGAATTCTGCAGCAGCAGTAGCAGCAGCAGCAGCTGCAGCAGTGGCAGCAGAAGCGATTTCAATTTGCCCTGGGGCAGTTTGCCGAAGTTGACTTCTGGTCTGGGGCTGATCTGGCTAGATCCGCACTGGGACCACACTTTCAGCTGCTCTCAATCCACCCTTTATCAAAGGTAGACCTGCCAAAGCACCTGCCCGCAAGCAGAGCAAAGTGGCCCAAGGGTCTCCCAGGGACTTCCTGGCAGCCTAAAATCTTCTGGTCCATCCCAGCCCCGGACTTTCACCCCGGCTGCACACTGGCGTCTGAGTGCCGGGAGCTGCTCGATCCCCCGCCCATCTAAAACTGACCTCAGAAGTTCTTTCAAAGTAGATATTTGATAGAAGTGCGTTGTAGTCCAAGTGTTTGGTGAAGCCCTCACTCCAGAACCAGTTCGGAGGCTCAGTTTGTCGGTGTCTGAGGGAAGGTCTCAGGAGCTTACAGAGAATGCTGTCTACAGTTCTCCAGCTTGGCTCTGCCTGGAACAGAAAGTTTTGCCAGGGTCAATTTTGAAAAATTTCCCATGCATATGTATTGTAAATAAAAAGCTTTAATTAAAAAAAGAAAAGACTATGGATCTCTTTTTCTAATTGTTTGACTGTCTTTTCATAATTTTCTTGCGGTTTTTTAGTGTTCTTTTTTTCTTTTTTTCCCCTCAATCTCTGTCATTTGATTATTAAAATCTTTTGTGAGTTTTTGTTTAATTTCTTTTGGAGCAGGTAACTATTTAACCTTACTCTTTGGGGAGAAGCTTTATTTTTTTTTTTTACTTCAATATCCTCCTCTGAAGATAAACCAATCTTCCCTATTCCCATAGAGATAAATCCCAATCTTCCCTATTTCCATAGTGCCTTTCTATGTTTGTTCTCTTTTTCCTTTTCCTCTTTCTCTTTTAAAATAGGAACTTCACAAGGTAATCACCTCTAGTGAGTGAATGATGCCTCTAGCTTCACATCAGCTCTCCCCTCTGACTTAGAACCTCAAACCAAAAGTTCCCCCCTTCTGTAAGTGCCTTTAGTCATCATGTCCCTGCCCCCTGCTTCTGTACTCCTGGTGTGTTGGTTCTTTCCTACCTAGTCCCACATCTACAGCACAGCTGGGTTTGACATTCCTAATGTGCCGAGGTTCCCTCAGCCTTCCAAGACTCAAACCCCCAAATCCCCATAGAGTCTGCGAGGTGGGGTCCTGCTGAGGCTCTGGGTAAACCCAATTTGCTCCAGGCTCCCTGCTGGCTCTTTCTGTGGAGTTAGCCTGGAGTTGTTTGCACCTATTAATTGTCTGTCCCAAGGTCTTTCCTCTAATCACTTCTCGTTGTTGTAGAAGGATCCCCATTATTCTACATATCTAATGTGTTTTTCACAGGGGTTTACATTTCTCTAAAGCACAATTTTGTTTTGTTTGTGGGGAAAATCTAGGGAGTGTGGAATTTTCTGACCTACAGTGTCATCTTTCCAGAATCCTTCTTCAAGGCCTTATGTTTTAATGGGATATTCCCAAACTGTCAAGGCTGGAGAAAACTTTGGAAGTTATATATTCCAAACTGGGGAGGGAGGGAGTTGGGGCAGACCTATTATAATATCTTTGAAAAATCTCTGACAAATAAAAATCACTGAATAAATATTTGTTTATATGATGATTTGAAGTGAAATGGTTACCTGGTCTCTGCTCAAATAAGATTATCTAGGGAGAGACTATCCACTGCCTCCTAAAGGAACCCATTTCATTATTGAACAGATCTTGTGTCATAAAGCCTTTGTTGTTATTGCTCTTTTTCCTTACATCAAACTTAATTCTGTTTCTCTGTAGCATATATTCTTATTACTTCTTTTTTCTGCCTTCTATGGCCAAACAGAACAACTCCAATAGCTCATCTATATCAAAGTCTGTCAAATACTTAGGAGAGTTATCTCTATTCAACTTGTTTCTTGTCTCACATTTCTTTTCCTCTTCAAATTTCTGCCATGGACTCATCTTTTATATTCTTTCTTATTACATATTTTATTCATCAATGGGTTTCTGTAGTAATACATGTTAATTTATGTTCACCCACACTTCAGAAGGGCTTTGTAAATAAAATCCATATGCATTATTAGTTAATTCTTTATGCTTGGTCACCAAAAGATTTCCAGTTTTTTTCCACAGAGAGTTAATTCAAAGAACATATTTTCTTCAGCTCATCCTCTATCCATTTCTCTAGCTACAGAAAAAGCAGCCAGATGTACTCAGAGATTATCACTGGCTATCAAACTTGCCAGGAAAAATATGAATTAATTTACTGAACTGCCATATGTATTGGTGAGCTATAGTTCATGTTAAAGTTTATCTCCCTTCATCCCAACCTTTCAAATCAACTCAAGGAAAAGAATGCAATGTGTATTGAATCTTAATGATTTCTTTTGCTATGGGCTCCTATTCAGCTTTTGAATCACAAGTCCCTATTATTGCTCTTATAGTGACCACTGGAAATTTGAAATGAATTGCTCTATTCTGTTCTTTGTATCTATCCTAGACTCATTTGATAAACATGGTAATCTTCAAAAATAAAATAAGTTTAAAAAATAAAATAAAATATTCTTTACTCATGGAACAGTGTTCAGACATACTTTTTGGGAAGGAATTATATGTATAATAATTTTTTAAAAGATAATTCTTTCATATTGTAGAATATTATATCCCAAACGCTGCATTCCTTTGACTTAGGAGTTGCTAAATCTCATGTGATCCTGGCCATGGGTCCATGATATTTCAATGATTTCTTCCTAGATATTTGTAATATCTTCTTGGTGATCTGAGAATTTGTAATATTTTCTTGATGATCTGAGAGCTCTGGAATTTAGCAATGATATTTCTGAAAGATTTTATTTTGGAATCTCCTAAAAGAGATGAATGGTGGATTATTTTAAATTCTATTTTAACCTTTGGATCTAAGATATTTGGACAGTTTATTATTTCTTGAAATATGTCTAGGTATTTTTTTAACCTGGCTTTCAGGTAGCCCAATAATACTTAAATTATCTTTCCTCAATCTATTTTCCAGTTCAGTTATTTTTCCAATGAGATACTTCATATTTTCATTTACTTTTAATTCATTATGTTATCTTTTATTAGTTCTTGATGTCTCATGAAGTCATTAGCTTCCACTTACGGAATCGTGATTTTTAAGGAATACTATGCTTCAGTTTATTTGAAAATATCTTTTACTCTTTGGTCAACTCTGTTGTTTAAGATATTATTTTCTTCAGTATTTTGGGGCCTCTTTTAATAAACTGTTAGTTGTCATTTCATGTTTTATTTCATTACTCTTATTTTTCCCCATTCTTATATATTTTTTTAACTCTTCCAGCAATTCTTGGTGGATTTATATACAATTGCATTTTTTTTTCTTTTAGTCTTTGTAGCTGTTTTCCTTTTGTCTTCTGAGTTTGTGTCTTGGTATTGCCTGATAAGTTTTTTATAGTTAGGGTGTTATTTTTTTTCTTGTTTGCTCATTTTTGCCAACCTAATTCTTGCCTTTTAACTTTATTTTGAAGTTGAACTCTGATCACTAATAGGTCAGAAGACAATCTCCCAAGTTTTTGGCTTTTTTTTCCTTTTTGCTGCAGTTTTCATAGTTAGTTCTGGGGTTTGGGAATTTTTGGTACTTAGGAAGAGGAATGATTTGGAGAGAGGTAAAGTCACTGCTCTCCTGGTTTCCTCCCTAGTCTTGGCCCAGGAAACCACAAACACTGTAGCCTTAAACATTTATATTCCTCTGGCCCTAGAACTAAGACCAATTCTTCTGTTACCTTATGAGAAACCATAACTTTTCTTTTCCACCCTAAAACTTTGACTAGATCCCTTATTCTCCTGCAGCCACAATGGTAAGTGCTCATCATTATCTATCCTGGAACTGAGGCTTGAATTTATATATGGACAATGCAATAAGATCTTGCCTTCAGTACCATCTCATTTCCCTCCATAATTTCTTTCAGATCCCTTATTACACCCACTTACTGGTAAAAGTTCCTGAAGCTGCTGCTTCTGCTGCTCTTTTAGCCACCTCCAAGAGCCACGGCTACTACAGTACCAGAAAGGCTTGATCTCAGTGTCATAGAATCTCTACCATCAAGCTGTTAATTTGGGCAGGAAAAAGGTTTCATCCTGATCTTTTGTTGCTTCTGCTATTCTAGAATTCAATTTGAGGCATTATTTTAAAGTTGTTTAGAGGGGAAAGCTGTAATCTGGATTGCTATCTCAAATCTGCAATCTTGGCTCCCACTCCCTTCCACACCCATTTCACATATGAATGCCAGATTATTCATTTGTCTTTTGCCCTTTGAAATTGTTCCATGACTTAAGTAATATAATGTAGCTATAGATTTGGACCTAATTATATGTTTCAAAATGCTAAATCTCTATACTAATTGTAAGAACTAATCTATTACAAAATTATGTGCCATAATTTGTATATCACATGAATTATGTGATGATACATAATATGAATTATGATGTATGTGTGAAAATTTGAATTACATATCATCACATAGATAAATGATAGGTAGATAGATAGATAGACAAATAGATAGCAGGGAAAAAATTTTTCTGGTTGATTTTTTCTGGGCTAAATGATTGACTCTTTATTCTACTGAGAATAATCATAGACAAATCCACTGGAAATATGCACATTTTAAACTTAGCTTTCTTATAAGAGAGGATGTAGGAGAAGGCAAAAGGAAAGAAGGAACTTGCCTGCCTTCCATCTAATTGAATTGCAAGATGGTAAGAAAAAACTTTTTACCATTTAAAAAATGGCCTATACTTTATGATTACATTATGAGGTGTGAATCTATGTCATTAAAGTCAATAATTTAACAATTCATTAGCTCACCCAGTATTAGAAGTTATATAGAAAACTTCCTTTCCATTGGTTGATAATACTAATTTGAAAGTTTCTAAGGTCAAAATTTGGGGAAAGAGACACTTGTGTCTATAGCAGAAGAATTTTCAAGGTTGGTGAGGTAAGCTTAAAGTGAGTTACAATATAGGACTCTCAATCTGCCCCACCTATCCCCACTGACTATGTTATTAAAGAAGTTGAATTTGAAAGGAAAAATCCAGCTGGAGCAGAGAAATGTTCTGAAGTAATAAAAAAAAAAGGTTGGCATATACATATGGTGAAAGTTAGCTACACAAGGAAGAATACAAACTTTTTTAGATGAAATGAATGCTGGATATGGGTCATAGATCTCATATCCAGTTCATAAAGTGTCCATTTTTTTGAATATTTTTTGTGTACCAATATAAACACTTTACCACAATTGTACTCTAAGGTTGAACCTATTTTTTCCATGCATCTATGTTTATTTTTGGGTCAAAGACACACAGAGTGTGTTATTATTATTTTTTTTTTATATTATCTAGAAAGTACAGTAGAAAGATCATGTAATGGAAAGCTTAGAAAGGACAAGAGGGAGGAAGGCTGAGAAAAAGCAATGAGGGAAAGGAGGAAAACCAGAAAAAGATTTATTTTCTCTCAGCCTATTTGGGATGAGCCAATTTGTAAACAAATGAGGAAAAAGAATTCCCTTAAAACTTAACCTTCTTATATTTTCATATATCTAGTGCATATTCAAAGGCTCTCAAAATTAATATTTAATTTACAATACATGATTGGATTTAGGCGTGTAGCAGAATTACAGAGAGAATCATGAATCATCTCCAGCAAAGCAGCTCTCATCAAGTCCTCTGTGAAAATTTTCCTGGAGTCCAGAGAAACTAAAGTAGTTGATCGTGTTCACACATCAATATGAATATAAGGCGAAATGTGAATTCAAGTTCTCTGGACTCAAAGTCTAGCCTGTACTCCACTATACCAAACCATCACTCTTATTATTACTTTTTAAAATTTAATTAGAACTGATTATTTAATATTTATTCTAGAATATGCTGTCTTTTCTCTATAATAAAAACAATTGATTTAAACATTTTTCTTTATTCTACCCTACATAAAAATTTTTGAGAGAAAAAAAAAACACATTGTTAAAAAAAAACTTTCACTAGAAAGAAATTTCATAGATGAAAAAAATAAAGATAAAAGAACCAAATAAAATATCTTATCATTATTATAGTGCTAAAATGCAAATGCTGTTAAAGTATGGTATAATAAAAAGTGCCCTGTATTTTGTTTCCTAATTTTCAAAGTGCTTTCATGTGAATGAATAAGTATATTTCAACTATCCACTTTTATGAAGTATCAGACAAAAGTGAATAGTCTACTATATCTCACACTACAATTCAAAGCTTACAAGATCTTTCTTGTTGATTTTTTTTAATATTACATGTCTATTCTGGAAGGCAAATACTTGTTTGTGGAGGAAGGAGTTGGGATTTCAAAAGATTTTTCAAGAAAATTCCTTTTAGCTATCCCTCTAAAGATTCTCAACCTACAAGTGTAGAATAGGCTTCAAAGTCAGCTTTCTATTGTTTTATATAAAGAATAAATGAGTTATTTTTTTTCTTTCTTGAGTTGTTAAGAAAAATTCAGAATTCTTTAGCTGTGTTTGGGGAGATAGGATGCCTATGGAGTTCTTCTCTTCTATGAACCTGTTTCTAAATGAGACCAAGTATTGTGGTCTTTTCAGAAAATCAGAAAGCCTTACAATACATATTAATTAAATAAAAGTAATTAGTCATAGTGCACTAGAACCGGTCCTTACAGCTGATTGTTAAATTTTTCCTGAGCATTTAAATTTCAGAAATCAGCCAATCCTTCAAGAAAGGGACTGATTCATTTTTCTGTTTGGCAAAAAATAAGAAAGTAAGAAAAGTTAGTAATACAGATTGAACTTATAAGTATGTTATTTTACAATACCCCCCTCTGAAAAAAAAAAAAAAGACTTGTTAAAACTTTTATCAGAATACTGCTAGGGTTAATTAAATTTATCTTCAAAAAGGTACATCATTTAATACACTACCAGTGTTACATGGGTCTGAAAATGTGTTTTGTTTATTGTTTTTGTTACTTCTTCTGCTCTATGGCAAAATACTTTTTTTTTCTTTTCTTAAGTTCCATTTTATGCAAATTCCAAACTTTAAATAGAAGACTAGATGTAGTCAGGCCTAGCCCAGAAAAATATCTAAAACAGGATGTTTTATTAATGACCATTTATTTGTATTTTGTCTCCTCTCAAGTTCTTCATGTTTCAGCTACTATTCTCCCTTCTTCCTGACTGTTTTGTATACAAAGGCTCAGAAACTATGGACATTGGACAAATATGGTCCATTGCTTATTTTCCCAAGCCTATGAGTTAAGCATGTTTATATAATAAATCTTTGTTTTAAAATGTAAAAATAAAGTTGACCTTTTTGTACTTGGGACCCGGACAGAAAAAGTCAATGTAGGGGCTATAGATTACTTGAACCTAACATATTATATATGGTATAATTTATTTTTTAAACCTTAATAATATTCATTTATTTATTTTTCCATTAGTATTATTTTTCCAATTATGTGTAAAGATAATTTTTCAACATTCATTTTTGTAAGATTTTGAGTTTCTAATTTTTCTTCCTCCTTCCCTTCTCTATTCTTTTCCAAGAAAACAAATAATCTGATATAGGTTATATGTGTTTGATAAAGTTCAACATTTCTACATTAGTTATGTTGTGAAAGAAGAATCAGCCCAAAAGGGGAAAAAGCATAAGAAAGAAAAGAAAATAGTGTCTTTCAATCTGCATTTAGACTCCATAGTTTCTCTAGATGTGAATAGCATTTTTTCTCATGGATGTTTTGAAACTATCTTCAATGATTATATTGCTGAGAAGAGTTAAATCTATCACAGTTAATCATCATACTGTCTTGCTATTACTATGCCCAATATTTTCCAGGTTTTGCTCACTTTGCTCGGTATCAGTTCCTGAAAAGCTTTCTACTTTTTTTTAATCTGCCTGCTAATTACTTCTTATATACAATAATATTCCACTACATTTATAACTTGTTCAGCCATTCCTCAATTGATGGGCATCCCTACAATTTCCATTTTTTTTTGCCACCATAAAAAGAGCTATTATAAACACTTTTGTACTTGTGGGTCCTTTTCTCTTTTTATATCTTTGGGAGATAGTACCAATAATGAGATTGCTGGATCAAAGAGTATGTACAGTTTT
This sequence comes from Myrmecobius fasciatus, assembly GCA_023553655.1. NCBI lineage: Eukaryota > Metazoa > Chordata > Mammalia > Dasyuromorphia > Myrmecobiidae > Myrmecobius > Myrmecobius fasciatus. Next base: position 1,224 of record JAJPUD010031797.1, on the reverse strand, counting down.
ATACTCTTTTGGACATGGTTAGGATTTAATTTAGAAAGTTTTGATATATTAAGAGTCTTCCCATCTTTTTGTTTTTCATTTTAAAGCACTTTTGATTACATTTGCAAGACAGTTGGCAAATAAATGCACATTAGGTTAATTTTTCTGTTTCTATTTATTTTTTTCCCTGAGACAATTAGAGTTAAGTGACTTGGCCAGGGTCACACAGCTAGGAAGTATTAGGTATCTGAGATCAGATTTGTACTCAGGTCCTCCTGAATTCAAGCCTAGTTGCTCCTTTATTTTTTAGATATAGTTACTTGACAAGAGTATCTCAACTTCTTTTTGGCCAGTAGTTTGCAAATCTGAATTTATAGATTTTTCCCCCTTACATCCCTTTACTTCAATTGATAACTGGTCAAAAAATATAACAGTGGTAGAGCCAAGATGGTGGAGATCAGACAGGAGTGTCTGTAACCTCCTCTAACCTTCCCTCAAACCAACAACATATGAAGCCTCTAGACTGATTTTGAAGCAAACAAATTCACAATATCTGGAGGACAACACGATTCTCGAAGAAGATACTCTGGAAGAACTTCAAAACAGGTCTGTCTTAATTGGGCAGGGAGGTGGTCTGCTGAACCCAGACTGCAGCACAGGGAGACCGGGGCAGGGAGCTGGAACAGGGAGCTGGAACAGGAGTCAGAACAGGAGTCGAAACAGGAGTGGGAGCGTTGTGCTTTTCACACACCTGGGAGTCTTCTGTGGGCCTTTTGGGCCAATCTGTCCTGATTGTGGGCAGGTGGTTTGGAGGGTCTGCCTTTTGTGGGGGGTAGATTGTGAACCACTGAACCCCTGATGAGCATCTTACCTAGCTGCCATTACACAGCACCCTAGGGCAATCAATCAGTAGAACTGATCAGCTCCTGAATTAATTCAATCAGCAGAACTGCCCAATTCCTGAAATAACTCAATCAGCAGAACTGCCACAGGGCAAATTAAAGCAGCTGTCCCACCTTTGCCCTAAACAGACCTCACACCTTTAAAAAAATGAATAAAACAGCAAAAAGAGCTCTCACCATAGACAACTTTTATGGAGAGAGGGAAGAACAGATCTCAAATCCTGAGGCCCCTAAAGGTACAGCAACTCCAGAAAAAGCCCCAAAGAGAGACACAAACTGGACTCCATGTCACAAGGCTTTTTTGAAGATTACATAAAGGATCTTAAAAGAGAGTTAGAAGAAA
>JAJPUD010031796.1:0-12311 GCA_023553655.1 Myrmecobius fasciatus | reverse complement strand
TCATAACCAGATTTAGAGTTGGTAGAGCCCTAGGGATTTTTTTTTTTTTAATTCCCAAATCTTGGCACGTGGTAAGTGCTTAATAATTACTTCTCCAATTGAATCTGGGCCAAGCACCTCATTTTACAGAAAGGGAAACTGGATCCCAGAGAAGGGGTCCCTTCCCAAAGGACACAAGTTGTGGTAAGTGACTTTCCAGGACTCCAAATTATATGCTATTTCCAGTAAATTTTAAATCACAAGAATACAGCTCAAATGTGGAACTTAAGAGGACTTCCAAGGCTCTCTAGTAAAAACAAACAAAAACCATTTACAGGTGAGCAATTTATGGCCCAAAGAGGACACCCAAGGTCCTACTACTAGGGAGGTCAGAGCGTGCTGGGATTCGAACCCAGAGCCTCTGTCTTTGAGCTTGGGTTTTTCCCAGGCTACCAGACATGAATCAGCAAGAACAGAAATCTCACCTCCGGCTACGTAGCAGAAGGAAGTCTCCTCCCCCACACCCCGTGCCAGGCCTCGGCTCCAGGAAAAATAAACAGACAAGTCAACAATTAGCAGACTTATGTAAGGATTGCCAACCGGAACTGCTCTCTGCTGTCTCCAGCATCCCCTCCAGGCCCTCAGGACTGACTGCCCGTACCAGGAGGTGAGCAGGGGCTGCTTTGTGTGCCCTCCATGCAATGACCCGGGTTCGAGAAAGCAGCTTTGCCTCGGGGGTCCCCACTTCATTGCCCCCTCAGGATGTTGCAAGAGGGAGCTCCTGGAGTGGAAAAGGGAGAGGACTTTGGATTGGGACTCAGGAGGACCCTGAGCAAGCCCCCTTTCTGAGGACCACTTTGTAAAATGAGAGGAAGTTGTCATCCCCAGTCCCTTCAGCCTATGGGCCTCTGCAACCCTGCCCACGTTTGCATGTTGGCAGCATTCCCCTCCTCCCAGGCATTTACTGAGTGCCCACCACAGGGCACCAGAAGTGCGGCTGCTCGCATAGCCCAAGCTCCCTGCCTCTGGCAGGGAGTTAAGCCTTCTTGTACAAGGCTTGGGGGAAGTGCACAGAGCACTGACTTAATGACATTTTCCGGCTGGGTCCAGCTCTAGGTGACCCCATTTAGCCTTTTCTAGAGAGGTTTGCTGATTCCTTCTAAGGAATACGTTGTATAGATGAGGAAACAGGGGCAAACAGGGTGCAATGACTTGCCCAGGGTCACCCAGCTGCTAAGTGTCTGAGGCTGGATTCGAACTCAGGTCTTCCCGATTCTGGGGTCAGCACTCTATTCACTGCAGCGCCACCTAGTGACCAGCTTGCTCTCAGCTACCAGATCCACGGTCAATGGCTCTCCTTGTTCTCTTCTCTCTCCTGGCCCCTGCCTCTCTGCCTGATCCCTCTCTGTCTCCATTGCCAGATTCCCCTCCGGTGTTCCACAGGGCTCTGTCCTGGTATTTCTCTTCTTCCCTCCTACTTCTCGGGTGATCTCATCGGCTGCCATGATGGATGGAATTATACTCTGTGCTGCTGATTTTCAAAGCTTCCTTCCCTGCCCCAAACTCGGCTTGCTTCTAATCCGGAATCCCGAGATGCCTTTCAGTCACCTTGGCCTAGATGTCCAGCAAACATCTTAAAGTCAGTATGTCCAAATGGAATCCCAGGAGCCATCCTGGATCCCTCTTGCTCTGGCCAATCTTTTTAATTCTTTACCCCCTTACACAGTGACCCTGACTTCCTTGCTGTTCCTCCATGGGCCCTCCAATTCCCAGTTCTAACTGGGCATCTTCACTACTATCTTCCACACCCGGAAGGCAGCTCTCCTATATTTCTGGCTCCCACCTTCTACAGGAAGCCTTTCCGGAACCTTCCCTCTCTGGATTTCCTCTGTGCATAGTTATTTGTATGCTGTTCCCTCATTAGACTAGAATTAGAATAGAATTACTCTCAGGCAGGACTGTTTTCTTTGAATATCTGTCCCTGCCTAGCTTAGCACGTGTGCCTCGGCACATAGTAGGCAATTTTAGAAATGCTTGCTGACTGACCGGATCTTAGAGGCCTTTTAACCTAAATCCCTTATTTTATAGACAAGAAACCGAATCCTGGAGAAGCTAAGTGACTTGTCTAGGGTCACACAATAAGCACTCTTTTCCCTAAAGGCAAAGATAGGATGTGAGGCGGGGCCAATCTAGGCTTCACCTCCCTGGAGGGGATTCTAAACTAGCCAATCAGAGTGAGCCCTTCCGAAAGCCAATGGGAGAAAGAGGCTCACAGGCAGAGATGGGAAATAGACCAATCAGAATGAATTTTTGTATGAGGACTCTTCAGGGCTGCTCTAAGGCTAAGGGGTGGATCTTGATCTCTCTCACCCCTGAATCTTAGGGTTCTTTCTAAGGGGTCACGCTCTCGACTCCGGAGCGGATCCTGGGGATTACATTTATTCTCCCAGAGGATTACGAAGGGGAGGAGGGTATGTGTTTTCAGGACTACACTTCCCAGAATGCAAGCTTGGGGATCTTAGCCTAAGAGGAGGCAACTGGGCTTCCTCATAGGCTTGACCAAGGCCGTCACAAAGCTAGGAGGCGACAAAGTGGCATTTAAAACGTGGGACCTCAGATTTCTACTACTGAGCTCTTTCTGCTACTCGCGGTCTCAGGGAAGCTGTGGGGAAATGGTGCCCCCTGGTGTCCAAGCTCGTGCTGCTACAACTATGACTCCCGGGACGGGAAGAGCTGGGAAGAGCGGAGCATGCTGGGAAGGGAGAGACGGCGCTCCAGTGCCCGCCGCCCTGAACTACAAATCCCAGCGACCGCCGCGCGGAAGGGAGGTGTCGTGCCGGATGTCCGTTTCGGCTGCGGCCCGGAGAGCAGCCTGAAGCCGCGGCTTTGGAAGTCACCCAGTCTCCGCGGGACCCCGGAGATCGGGGAGATCGGGGTGGGGGCTCGACCCCGAGGGATCACCATGGTAACGGGGATCGCGCGGGCAAGAATCCTTGGGCCATGTCAGTCTTCTCTGACTCCTCCATCCCCCCGCAACTCCCCCCCCCCAGGCCGGGTCCACTGGTTCTGACCGCGCCCTGGAGTAACGGAGCCGGGATGGACCGAGGAGGAGTGGAAGGGGGAGACGAGGAAGGCCTTGGGGTGGGGGAGGGTCGGGCGGGGCGAACCCCCAACCTGGCGGGGAGCTTGAGATCTGTTAGACACCTGGAGGGGGAGGGGGATCTTGAGATCCGGAAGACACCGGGAGGGGGAGGGGGAGGGGCAGCTTGGGACTTAGGAACCTAGTGGAAAGGGGGAGGGGGAGCTTAAGACCTGGAAGACTCCGGTATGGGGAGGAGCTTGGGACTTAGGGACCTTGAACACACTGGGAAGGGGAAGGGACTTTGGGGCTTAGAAGGCACCTGGAGGGGGAGGAGGAGCTTGGGTCTTAGGGACCTAGAAGACACCTGGAGAGGGAGGAGCTTGGGTTTGGGGGATCTAGAGAGGGAGGGGGAGCTTGGGTTTGGGGGACCTAGAAGGCCCCCCTGGAGGGGGAGGGGGAGCTTGGGTCCTGGAAACCTTGAGAGGAGGGCAGAGAATTTAGAAACTGGGACCCTGAATAGCTGAGGAGGAAGTGTAGAATTTAGAAACATGAAGGGGGGAGTTTGAGCTGGGACCCTGGAAGGAAGAGAAGGAAGCTTAGGAGCTGGGAGCCTGGGAGGGAGGTGCTGAGAATTGGGATCTGTTGAGCCCGGGGGGAGGGTGGGGTCTGGGACCTGCAGCTAAGAGCCCAGCCCCCTCCTCAGCCCTTGGGACTCTTCCTGGCTTCCCCTGGGCTGGGCTAGTTCCTGGCCATGGCAGGAAGCAGTTCCCCTGAGCTCAGCAGCAGGAGGTTAAGGCCAGTGCCCCCCAGGCAGCTGAGCTGGTGACTCAGATCCAGGGATTACAGAGCAGCAGAAATCCGTCCCCAGCTCAGAGCCCCAAGGCTTGAGGGGGGGAGTCCCCCCCCAAGTCTCCCCCTGCCTGCCTTCCAGGCTTTACCCAGACCTCCCCCTCTTCCTCTGGGCTCACGGCTTCCTGTCCTGTCTCTTGTCAGATCCGATTCATTCTCATCCAGAACCGAGCTGGCAAGACCCGCCTGGCCAAGTGGTACATGCAATTTGACGATGATGAGAAGCAGAAGCTGATTGAGGAGGTCCACGCCGTTGTCACGGTCCGAGATGCCAAGCACACCAACTTTGTGGAGGTGAATGCCCCCCCCCCACCCCCACCTCATGGCCTCCTCTTCTGGAAGGACGTTGAAAAGGCAGATGGGGGGTACAGGAAGTTTAATCCAGCCTCAGTTTCCTCATCTGTAAAATGGGAATCAAATAGGGCCTGCCTCCCAGGGTAGTGGTGAGGATCAAATGAGGTATTTGTAAAGTGTTTTGCCAACCTAAAAGCTTTCTATGTGAGTGTTAGTTCTTGTATTAAAAGCTGGTGCACAGGACGGTTAGGTGGTACAATGGATAGAGCATCAGCCCAGTCAGGAGGATCTGAGTTCAAATGTAAATCCAGATTCTTGACACTTATTAGCTGTGTGACCCTGGACGAGTCACTTACTCTGACTGCCTCAGGGGAAGAAAAGTTGGTCCATATTGGGGGTGTCACCCTGAGAGTGCCCCATAGTAAAGGCACTGGCTGTGCAGAACAGAAGACTCCAGGAACACTGCCTCAGTTGGTAAGGGGTACATGGAGGAAGCTTGACCTTAAGGGGAATCTTGCTGACTGGCAAGTGTGGGGTCTGCATAAGAAAACCCTTCTCCAAATTCAAAGCTGTCCCAGCATGCAACGGGCTACCCCATCAGTGGAGTCTGCAGGCAGGTGCTGGAGGAGTCCCTGAAGCACCAACAATCAACGCTTCTTTCAACAAGGATTTATTAAGGCCACTGGGGGTGTCACCAGGCGCAGAGGCTGGGGCCCGGCAGGGAGCTCTGAGATCAGATCTGCCTGGATGTCCCTGGCAGTCACCTCCCGCCTCGGCGCCTCATCTGTGAAATGGGTTTCCCATGAGCAGGTCATCTGGGCCTTCTGTGCACCTGTGAGAGTAGAAACTTCCTGAGGGCAGGGCCTGGCTTCTAGGCATCTTTGGATCTCCTCCTGTGCCCAGCACTAGCTTAGTGCCAGCTCTGTGGACCTGCTTCATTTTATTATGATGTGCCATGGGTTTCCCAAGGTAGTTTACAAGGGAGTGAGCCTTCCAGCAGCTGAAATCCTACTGAGGAGCTCACAGCCTTCGATGCATTCTTACGAGATATGGAAAGGCCCTTTAGCCAAGAAAGCCCCCCCCAGCTTGGGGCAGGGGTGATCAGGGAGGGCATGCCAGGCTGGAGGAGCTGTCCAGTCTGTGGCGTGGAGGTGAGAAATGGAGTCTCATTTAGGAGGAGAAGCAGGAGGCTGAAACCTGAAGCCTGGAGGATTGTAGGAAGGAGCCGGGCAATGTCAGGTAGCAGTGGTGGGGAGGGGGAGCCTTTGGGGATGGAGGGGAGGGGTCAGGCCCCTGCTGCTGCCCCTCTGGCCACATTAGAGCTTGGGCACTGCCTCCTGGCCTCCCCATCTTCCCAGGGACCCCCTAATCTGTTCCCCCAGGCCTCTTCCTGTCCTCCCACCTAGAGCACCTAGCTGCAGTTACCAGGTGGGCCACAAGATGGCGTGCTCCTACAGCAAGCCCTGGGCTGGGAGGGACAGACAGAAGGAGGGATGGAGGGGGGAGGCTCTTCCCTCCCTAGAGAGGAGAGGCTTGTCCCAACCCCAGGGTCGCTGGTTCTGGGAGGTGCCGGGAGCACAGGATGGGTGGGGGGGTGAGAGGCACCAGGAAGCCGGGTGTTGCCCAGCAGGTCGGAACAACCCGAGCTAACCCCTCCCTCTGCCAGGAGAAAATGTGCTGAGTGCCCGGGAACGTTGGAACCCAGTTCTTCCGTGTACCTGGCTGCATCTGTGGCGTATGTCCGGAGAATGGAAGCTTCTCGAGGGCAGACACTTGTCACCACCTGGGCCTGGCCAGGCTGGCTGAATTGGAAGCTCAGGGTCCCCAGGGCCAGAACTTGACTCCGGAGTCTCCTGGCTGCCCCACCGGGGCTCTCTCCTGTTGTAAACTCTGGTGGGATAGTCCCATCCCAGGGTGACAGTGAGGAGAGGTGTCCGGAGCTCTTGGGGTCAGGCCCCCTAAGAGAAGGCGGGCACCCAGCCCAGCCTGAGGAGGAGAGGAGGTCCTGCTGAGTATCCTTCCCCCACCTCAGGCCTCAGTTTCTCCACTTGTCAGAGGCCAGGCCAGACAGTCATCCTCCAAGATCCTGTCCAGCCCCAAGACTTGGACTGGGCTTAAGGGAAGCCAAGCCTCTCCCAGACCTTGCCCTGTGGCCTGGCCTGGTTCTTTTCTAGCACTTGAGTTGCTGTGGAAAGCTTTCTCCTGCTCTGCTGTGGGAGTCTGGCCTCTCTGGCCTGGCCTCCCCACTCCGAGCCCAAGGCCATACAAAGGGGCGGTCGGCCTGCTTTCCAGGCCTGGCTCTGCTCGAATCTCTGCCTGACCTTTCTGTCAAATAAAGGGGTTTATTGTAGGTGGTCTCAGAGGTCCTTTGGAGCCTCACTGGGCTGTCTGCCTGCTTCTCTCTCCCTCTCTCCATTTCCTCTCTGTCCCCTCCCTCCATCTCTTTTCTCTCCCTCTCCTCCCCCATCTCTTCTTTCTCTCCCTCCCTCTTTCTCTCCCCCCATCTCTTCTCTCTCTCTTCTTCTCTCCCTCCCTCTTTCTTTCTCCTCCTCCCCAACCTCTATCTCTTCTCTCTCTTCTCCCCTTTCCTACGTCTCTGCCTCTTGGCTAGCAATGACCGCCCGTGTGAGCTCAGGGGAAGCCCTCGCCACCCAGACTTTTGCCTGGTGAGGGGCTGGCTGCAGAGGGCACTGGCGACCCTTGCGACCCTGACCTCGCGTTTCTCTCCTCCCTTACCTCCAGTTCCGCAACTTCAAGATCATTTATCGCCGTTACGCCGGCCTCTACTTCTGCATCTGTGTGGATGTCAATGACAACAACCTGGCCTACCTGGAGGCCATCCACAACTTTGTGGAGGTGGGCCATGGGGCTGCTCACAGGGACCCTGGGATAGGGGACGAGGGGGGCCAGCCAGATCCTGGGGGGGGGGGGGGGGACCGCACGGCCCCCGGTGGGGGGGGGGGGAGCATCCTGCCTTGAAGTGGGCACTAGGCTGGCCCTGCTTTTGGACCAATCAGCTTCCATCCTATCCCTCCCACTCCGGAGTCCTCACTGCCTCTGTTTCCTTGCCTCTTAGGTCTTAAATGAGTATTTCCACAATGTCTGTGAACTGGACCTCGTTTTCAACTTCTACAAGGTAGGGAGTCCCGGGGCTGCAGGGGGGTCCCCATCTGGATTCTTTCCCCTCCCTCCCCCGGGGGTCAACTGAGGGTCTCCCCAGAATCGCTCGCCTGCGGGCCCAGCCTCTGTCCCTCTGTCTGCAGGTTTACACGGTGGTGGACGAGATGTTCCTGGCCGGGGAGATCCGAGAGACCAGCCAGACCAAGGTGCTGAAGCAGCTCTTGATGCTGCAGTCCCTGGAGTGAGGGGGCCCGTCCGGGCCCCGCCCCGCCCCCACCCCTGCATCCCCCCCCCCCAACAAATACTCCGAGTTTACCGCCTGGGACGGCGGGACCACACCCTGGCCGGGATCAGGAGGAGGGGAGCCCCTTGTGTGTGGTGCCATAGCCCCTGGAACCCCGTCACGGCAGTGCCGCCGTGAGCATGTGAGCGAGCCCGTGTGTCTGTGTCTGTGTGCGTGTGTGTACATATGTGTGTACCTGGAGCTCCCAATAAAGTTGTGGACCCAGCCCGCCCGTCTCCTCTCTCTCCCCCTGGGATCAGCCCGGCCTCTTCCTGGGCCTTCTCCGTTCTCCCAGCCTCTTCTTGGTGCCTCCGTCTGGGCGTCCCAGGGCTTTTTAGGTGTACAACCCTGACTCTGGGCCTTCGGGGATCCGAATGAAAAGGTGGGGGGCTGGCGGGGGCCTTGGGGAGCCTCTCTACCCCAGCCCTGGCCGCCTCGGTTTGCAGGGGTGGAAGTGGAGGCCGACATTCAGAGCCACGCTCGGCCCCAGCCCGTGGCCCAGAGGTCTCCCGGGGTGCCATTTATGGAGGTTCTCTGAGTCCCCTCAGCAATGGGTGGAAAGCACAGGGAAGGGGAAGCTCCGCCCCCTGCCCAGTTGGCACCTGGACACCTGGCCTCCTTGGGCAGGGAGGTTCCTTGGGGCCTGGGCAGCTGGGCGGCCCCGGGAGCTTTGAGGTTCTGAGCTGGGAAAGCCCGGCCCCTCCGGCCGCCGATCCTGAATGATGCAACTCGGGGCAAGGTTGGGAGAGAAGGGAAGCCGAGGATGCCAGGTCCTTCGGGACCTTAGCCAGGAGCAAAGTGGGGCACCAGGAGCCAGCTGGCCGAGGCCCGGGATAAGGCGGAGGTGCCCGGCTTCTCAGCCATAGGGGCCGGGTAAAAAGGCTCGGAGCTTCTCTGGCCCTCAAGCCTGGTTAGCCCTGGAGGAGCCCGCTTGGTCTTCTGGCAAAGGCTGAATGGGCTGGGTCTGGGGCAGCTGTGGGAGGGGAAGAAGGCAGGCCTCACACTGGCCCGAGATGGGCCCCTGGGGCCCCAGAGGAGGCTTATCCCTGAGAGAATCTGCCACCCTGGGGGCAGGAAGGCCCAGGTGCTCAGCCCTGCTCTGCAGGAATCTAGGCTGGCAGGGGAGGAGCCTCTCACCTCGCTGGGGCACCAGATGGCCCAGTGGATAGTGCAGGACCAAAAGCAAAGCTCGAACCCAGCCTCTGAATCCAGCCCTGTGACCCCTCCCCGCCTGGGTCACTTCACCTTAGTCTCCCTCAGTTTTCTCTTCTGTGAAATGGGCTTTAGAAATAGCTGTAGGCCCTCAGCAGCACATAGGTCATCATGCTAGTGTCCCCGCAGCCTCCATTTTCCTCCCATCTAATTGTCTCCGTGCCCCCAGAGATGCCAGGAGCTGCTTACTCCCCAAGGGCATGTGGGCCAGGGAGGAGATGCCAGCTGTGGGCCTGCCCTGGCAGAGCCGAGCTGGGTCTTGCCTCGGTGCCAGTCAGGACGGCCCAGTGCTGGGTGGAGGATGGGGCTGAGATGAGGTCTCTTGCCCCAGCCCAGGGAGGGCACCGGCTGCCTGGCACTTGGGCCTTTTGGGGAATAAGGATTGAGGGCAGGGGTCAAGCCTGGAAGGTGGGGCCGGTTTAGGATTACCATCCTCCCCCCCAGGGACTGATTAACAAGGTCTGGACAAGGTCTGCTTAGGGAGGGGAACTGTATTCCAGGGGGATAATTTTTAAACCGCGTGAGGGAAGGTCGGGCAGGTGCTCAAGTTTACTTCCCCAGAAGTTGGGGAGCACCTTCTGTGCCAGGAAGGGAGACTAGAGGGGGCCGAGGGGTTCCAGAAGCTCGGCCCAAGAAGCCCTGTCAGCTCTGGGGCAAGTGGAAGGCAGAACCCCTTTGTCCCCGTGCATACACTAGCACCCCAATTCCCACTGACCCTTCCCATATCGTCCCAGGGGGAGTTTAGGGAGGATAAGATGGCACTTGACCCGGCGACTCCGGTTCTCCAAAGTTTTAATCACTCGAGAACCCCCTTGGGAGACACGGCAGAGGGATGCTGGGAGTCTGCCAGGCTAGGGTGGCGACAATGGCTCCTGCTGGGGAGTGCCAACTGAGAACACAAGGTGGGGGCATGGGGTCTCCTGGGGAGGAGACACCCATCCCCTGCCCCCACCTGCTGACCAGCCGCTGGGCCGCTCTCAAGCTCCTTTCATCCCGGACCTCAAAGCCCTGGCCAGGCAGGCTTCCTGACTCCGGCTGCCCTTTAAAAGGGTGCAGGGGAGGAGCTCGGCCTCTGAAGTGGTTGGGTCCGATGCATCGTGGGCCCCCGCAGCTGGCTTTGGGAGGGGAAGGTCAGCCCCGGGGGACAAGGCTCCCAGGAGCCTCCCCTCCCTCTAGCCAGGGCCCCTCAGTTTCTTGTGAACCCCCCACCCTTCTCTAGGCCTGGAGCCTGGGTGTGAGCCTCAAGGGGGCCATCCGCCAGCAGCCTCGCTTCCCCAGCCCCCATCTCAGCCTCGACTTCCCCCGGGGAGAACCCCCTCCTGACCCAGCAGGCCCTCAGCACTTGCAAGAATCTGGGAAGCTCAGTAGTCGCCTCGGGCTTGGCCCCCTGAGTTCCTCTCGGGCTGGGAAAATTCTGGGGTCACAGAACATCTGCCCAAAGCCGGGTTTGTCTGTCCCCACGCCTGCACACCAAGTCCCCGGGGCTCTGGAGACCACACAGGAAGCAGAGCCAGGACCCACGGCCAGGTTACCTGACCAGCACACTAAGGCCTCCTCCCCCCCACACTTCCTCTGGGCAGGCCCTGTGACTGGAGCAGATGGGAGGGCCAGGGAGGGGACCAGCGCAGAGAAGAAAGGTTGGGGGGCAACCATTGGGGTCGTTTTCTCCTGAATCACCTGGAGGAGCAGAGGAAGCTGGGAGAATCTTGCTGAGGCTGAGGGTTGTCATGGCTACCGTGTCTCTTTCCCTCAGCTGAGGGGTGGGGCAGGACCCCTCTGTTTCTATGGAAACAGCCAGATCCAGGCCTTGCAGCATCTCCTGGCCCTAATGGGAGACGGCGGGTCTTGGGGGACGGGCCCCTTTTCCTTCCTGGCTGGGAGCCAGACCTCAGCCTCTTCTCCAAGGGCTTTTCCTGGAGGACACGTGGAAGGAATGTGGCCCAGCGAGCCAGGGGCCAGGAGTCCAGAGGCCGGTTCTGACCGCCGTGATCACATGACAGAGGTGGTGTCCCTGGACTGTGCCACTGTTTTAGGCATGGGGGACCCGTCACTTACCTCTGTGGCCAAGGGAGAGCCCCTTAACCTGCTGGCGCCTCAGTTTCCTTGTCTGTAAAATTCTCTAAGTCTCTGCTCCTATGATTTGGAGCTCTGTGGCCTTTGTGACCTTGAGCAGCTCCCTACACACTCCTGGCCCTCAGCTTCCTTGCCTGGAAAATAAAAGGATTTAACTAGATGATGACCTCTTCAAGGGACCATCCAGGTCTAATTCTATGGCCCTCTGTCTTGGGTTCAAATCTCCTCTTGCATAAGTGGATAAGGGAGGCAGCATAGAACAGTGTCTCTGCTGGAGTCAAAGGACTTGGATTCCAATCCTGCGCTCTAACGCTTGCCCTGAGCACAATGTCCTATTTCTGTCTGTCACAGGATGGGCTTGGGTTCTTACCGTTCTCATAAAGTACATCCATCAGTGTGCTTTGTGAGACTGAGAATAACCAAGCCCACCATTTATGAAGGGGTCCCCCTTCTAGCTCTGCACCTGTGGGCCTGTGACCCGGAGCGAGGACACAGCTTGCTTTCCTCCGGTGCATAATGTGACTCACCTGCTGCTAGAGCCCCTTCCCCAGGGCTTGGGGAAAGCCCTGAGAGCTTACAGCCCCTGCCCCCTGGGTTACCAACTCGCCCCAATATGGCTCTCCAGATAGGAGACGCCCAGGTGAAGAAACCTCAGAGAGCACTTTCTGAGAAAAGAAGCCCCCGTCGCCAGCTTGGGAGACCTTCCTTGAGTCTCAGAATCACAAGATCTGAGCGCTGCTGGGGGAGGGGGTTAGCCACACAGGGAAAGGAGGAAGATTGAAAGGGGGGTTTTTGCATGGGAGGATAATGATTGACACCAGAGGAAGTTCAGGACTATTCCATCCTTTTTTTTCTCTGTTTTCTCTGCAAAGAGGAAATGACCACAAGAAAGAGCTAAACAAGGAGTAGATACACTCTAAGAGAATGGAGGAGCTAGAAAGAGAGCCTCTGGCTGCCCTTGATGGACCTGGCAGCTGGAGTGGCGATGAAAAGGATCGTGGAAAGGGCAAGAGATATTGCAAGCTGGCAAAGGACAAAAGATAGCACAAGCTGGCAAAGGATGAATGTCATCCTGATTTTTTAAAGGAAAGAGGAGAGAAACTGCTCACTGCCGCTCAGTAGGCTGGATTTCTATTCCAGGAAAAATTCTAGAATGGATCGTTAAAGAGAGTTTTAAAAAATCTAGAAATAGAAACAGAGATTGTAGAAAAGGAACATCACTTCATCCCCTGTATGTCACCCTGGTCTAGCCTTTCCTCTTTTTGTAAGATTACTAATGTGGTATCTGAGGAAGATAATGTGGATATAATTTAGGTACATTTTAGCAAAGGTTTTAGCAGAACATTTTGTGTTGATTCTCATCAGAGAGAAGAAAAAACATTCAGTGGATGGATGGATGGATGGATGGATGGATGGATG
>JAJPUD010031795.1:0-12311 GCA_023553655.1 Myrmecobius fasciatus | reverse complement strand
GGGGCTCTTTCCTTCCTTTATGATTTCTTTGGGATATAAGCCCAATAGAAATACTGCTGGATCAAAGGGTATGCACAGTTTGATAACTTTTTGAGCATAGTTGCAAATTGCTGTTCAGAATGGCTGTATCCGTTCACAGCTCCACCAACAATGCATCAGTGTCCCAGCCTTCCCACATCCCCTCCAACATTCATCATTAACTTTTCCTGTCATTTTAGCCAATCTGACAGGTGTGTAGTGGTACCTCAGGGTTGTCTTGATTTGCATTTCTCTGATCAATAGTGATTTGGAGCACCTTTTCATATGACTACAAATAGTTTTAATTTCATCCTCTGAAAATTGTCTGTTCATATCCTTTGACCATTTATCAATTGGAGAATGTCTTGAATTTTTATAAATATGAGACAATTCTCTATATATTTTAAAGATGAGACCTTTATCAGAACCCTTAAATGTAAAGATGATTTCCCAATTTATTGCTTCCCTCCTAATCTTGACTGCATTGGTTTTGTTTTGTACAAAAACTTTTTAACTTGATATAGTCAAACATCTATTTTGTGATTAATGATGATCTCTAGTTCTTCTTTGGTCACAAATTCCTTCCCCCTCCACAGGTCTGAGAGGTAGACCATCCTACGTTGTTCTAATTTGTTTATAATATCATTCTTTATGTCTAGATCATGAATCCATTTTGACCTTATCTTGGTATATGGTGTTAGGTGTGGGTCAATGCCTAGTTTCTTCCATACTAGTTTCCAATTTTCCCAGAAGTTTTTGTCAAATAGTGAGTTTTTATCCCCCAAACTGGGGTCTTTGGGTTTATCAAACACTAGATTACTATTGTCATTGAGTATTTTGTCCTGTGAACCTAACCTATTCCACTGATCCACTACTCTATTTTTTTAGCCAGTACCAAATTGTTTTGATGACCACTGCTTTATAATATAGTTTTAGATCTGGTACAGCTAGGCCACCCTCATTTGCATTTTTTTCATTAATTCCCTTGAAAATCTTGACCTTTTGTTTTTCCAGACGAATTTTGTTGTTATTTTTTCTAGTTCAGTTAAATAATCTCTTGAGAGTTTGATTGGTATAGCACTAAATAAATAGGTTAGTTTAGATAGTACTGCCATTTTTATTATATTCGCTCGACCTATCCAAGAGCACTTGATATTTTTCCAGTTATTTAAATCTGACTTTATTTGTGTGGAGAGTGTTTTGTAGTTTTGCTCATATAGATCCTGACTTTCCCTTGTCAGATATATTCCCAAATATTTTATACTATCAACAGTTATTTTGAATAGAACTTCTCTTTGTATCTCTTGCTGTTGCATTTTGTTGGTGATGTATAAAAATGCTGATGATTTATGTGGATTTATTCTGTATCCTGCAACTTTGCTAAAGTTGTGGATTAATTCTAATAGTTTTTTAGTTGATTCTCTAGGGTTCTCTAAGTAGACCATCATATCATCTGCAAAGAGTGAAAATTTGGTTTCCTCATGACCTACTCTAATTCCTTTAATCTCTTTTTCTTGTCTTATTGCCAAAGCTAGCATTTCTAATACAATATTGAACAGTAATGGTGATAGTGGGCAACCTTGTTTCACCCCTGATCTTATTGGGAATGGTTCCAGTTTATCACCATTACATATGATGCTATCTGATGGTTTTAAATAGATGCTACTGACTATTTTAAGGAAAAATCCATTAATTTCTTTACTCTCTAGTGTTTGTAATAGGAATGGATGTTGGATTTTATCAAATGCTTTTTCTGCATCTATTGAGATTATCATATATTTTTTGTTAATTTGGTTCTTGATATAGTCAATTATGTTAATAGTTTTACTAATATTGAACCATCCCTGCATTCCTGGTATAAATCCTACTTGGTCATGGTGTATTATTCTGGGAATGATTTTCTGTAATCTCTTTGCTAATATTTTATTTAAGATTTTTCAATCAATATTCATTAGGGAGATTGGTCTATAATTTTCTTTCTCTGTTTTTGTTTTTACCTGGTTTAGATATCAGTACCATGTCTGTATCATAAAAAGAGTTTGGTAGGAGTCCTTCATTCCCTATTTTTTCAAATAGTTTATATAATATTGGAGTTAACTGTTCTTTAAATGTTTGGTAGAATTCACATGTAAATCCATCTGGTCCCGGGGATTTTTTCTTAGAGAGTTGATTAATGACTTGTTGTATTTCTTTTTCTAAAATGGGATTATTTAAGTGATTTATTTCTTCTTCTGTTAATCTGGGCAATCTATATTTTTGTAGATTTTCCTCCATTTCACTTAGGTTATCAAATTTATTGGCATAAAGTTGGGCAAAGTAACTCTTGATTATTGCTCTAATTTCCTCTTCATTGGTGGAAAGTTCTCCCTTTTCATTTTTGAGACTAACAATTTGATTTTCCTCTTTCCTTTTTCTAATCAAATTAACTAGATGTTTATCTATTTTTTTGGCTTTTTCATAAAACCAACTTTTAGTTTTATTTATTAATTCAATAGTTTTTTTACTTTCAATTTTGTTAATCTCTCCTTTTATTTTTAGGATTTCAAGTTTGGTATTTGATTGGGGATTTTTAATTTGTTCTTTGTCTAGCTTTTTTAGTTGCAAGCCCAATTCATTGATTTTCTCTTTCTCTATTTTATGCAAATAAGCATCTGGAGATATAAAATTTCCCCTTATTACCGCTTTGGCTGTATTCCACAAATTTTGGTATGTTGTCTCATTATTGTCATTCTCTTGGATGAAATTAGTAATTGTGTCTGTAATTTGCTGTTTCGCCCATTCATTCTTTAGGATGAAATTATTTAATTTCCAAATGCTTTTTGGTCTATTTTCTCCTGGCCTTATATTGCATGTGATTTTTATTCTGTCATGATCTGAAAAAAATACATTTACTATTTCTGCCTTCCTGCATTTGATTTTGAGGTTTTTGTATCCTAACACTTGGTCAATTTTTGTATAAGTTCCATGGATTGCTGAGAAAAAAAGTAAACTCCTTTCTGTCTCCATTTAATTTCCTCGAAAGATCTATCATACCTAACTTTTCTAACATTTTGTTTACCTCCTTAACTTCTTTCTTATTTATTTTGTGGTTTGATTTATCTAGTTCTGAGAAAGGGAGGTTGAGATCCCCCACTATTATAGTTTTGCTGTCTATTTCTTCTTGCATCTCTCTGAACTTTTCCTCTAGGAATTTCCATGCTATACCACTTGTTGCATATATATTTAGTATTGATATTGCTTCATTGTCTATCGTACCCTTAGTAAGATATAATTTCCTTCTTTGTCTCTTTTAATTAGGTCTATCTTTGCTTTTACTTGATCTGAGATCAGGATTGCTACCTTTGCTTTTTTTTTTTTTTTTTGTTCACCTGAAGCATAATAGGTTCTGCTCCAGACTTTTACCTTCACCCTGTATGTGTTTCTATGCTTTAAATGTGTTTCTTGTATACAACATATTGTTGGATTCTGGTTTTTAATCCAGTCTGCTATCTGCTTCCGCTTTATAGGAGAGTTCATTCCATTCACATTCACAGTTAAAATAACTAATTCTGTATTCCTGCCATCTTATTTACCCTAGCTTATGCTTTTCTCTTTCCTATTCCCTTTCCCTCCTCCCTAGTATTTTGCTTTTGATAACCATTTCCCTCAAACAATCCTTCCCCTTTAGAGCCCCACCCCCTTTTTTACACCTTTCCTTTAATTCTTCTCTTTTCCCTTCCATTATTCTATTCCCTTTCTTTTTCCCCTTTCCCTCCTGTTTCCTTATAAGATAGGACAAGTTTCTTTTTGATACCCAATACATCTATTATTCCCTCAGAGCCAAATCTGATGAGATGGAGATTAACACAATTCTCATTCCCTTCCCTTTTTTCCCCTCAATCATTATAGGTTTTCTTTGCCTCTACATGTGATGTAATTTCCCTTATTTTACCTCCTTTTCCTCTTCTTCCAGTGTTATCCCTTTTCTACCTCTAATTTCTTTTTCAGATTATCATACCATAATAATCATAAAATCACAATAATCATATCGTAATAATCATAAAATAACAATAATCATATCATAATAATCATAATGTAATCATAAAATCAACCCTTATTCTATAAGTATCCATAACATAAATATAGTTCTCAAGAGTTTTTTTTTCTTGTTACCTTTTTATGTTTCTCTTGTGTTCTGTGTTTGTAGATCAATTTTTTTGTTCAGTTCTGGTCTTTTCATTAGAAATAGGTGAAATTCTCCTATATCATTGAATGACAATCTTCTTCCCTGGAAGATAATGCTCATTCTATCTGGGTAACTTATTCTTGGCTGTAATCCAAGTTCCTTTGCCCTTTGGAATATCTGATTCCAGGCCCTTCAATCCTTCAAAGTAGAAGCTGCTAGGTCCTGTGTGATCCTAATTGTGGCTCCTCGTTATTTAAATTGTTTCTTTCTGGCTTCTCATAATATCTTTTCCTTGGTATGATAGTTCTGGAATTTAGCCATGATATTCCTGGGGGATTTAATTTTTGGGTTTCTTTCAGGTGGTGATCGGTGGATTGTTTCAATAAGTATTTTGCCTTATGGGTCTAAAATATCAGGGCAGTTTTCTTTTATGATTTCCTGGAAGATAGTTTCTAGGTTCTTTTTTTCATCATGGCTTTCAGGAAGTCCTATAATCCTTAGATTGCCTCTCCTAGATCTATTTTCCAGGTCAGTTGTTTTTCCTAGGAGATATTTCATGTTTTTCTCTATCTTTTCATTTTTTTTTTGCTTGCCTGATTCTTGAAGTCTTGATGAGTCATTCATTTCCATTTGTTTGATTCTAATTTTTAATGTCTTATTTTCTTCAGTTACTGTTTTTAGCTCCTTTTGTAATTGGCCAATTTGTTCATTGTAGTCTTTTTCCATTTTTTTTCCATTTTATTTTGCAGTTGTCTCATTTCATTTCCCCATTTCTTCTAACTCTCTTTTAAGATCCTTTATGCAATCTTCAAAGAAAGCCTTGTGACATAGGGTCCAGTTTATGTGTCTCTTTGGGGCTTTTTCTGGAGTTGCTTTACCTTTAGGGGCCTCAGGATTTGAGGTCTGTTCTTCCCCTCTCTCCATAAAAGCTGTCTATGGCGAGAGATCTTTTTGGTTTTTTTATTCATTTTTTTAAAGGTGTGAGGTCTGTTCAAGGCAAAGGGGGGAGAGCTGCTTTAATTTGCCCTGGGGCAGTTCTGCTGATTGAGTTATTTCAGGTGCTGGGCAGTTCTGCTGATTGAATTATTTCAGGTGCTGATCAGTTCTGCTGATTGATTGATCACCCTAGGGTTCTGTGTAATGGCAGCTATGTTCCCCCCCCCCATCAGGGGTTCAGTGGTTCACAATCTACCCCCCACAAAAGGCAGATCCTCCAAACCACCTGCTTCCAATCAGGACAGATTGGCCCAGGAGGCCTGCAGAAGACTCCCACATGTGTGAAAAGCACAACGCTCCCACTCCTGTTCAGACTCCTGTTCCAGCTCCCTGCTCCAGCTCCCTGCCCTGGTCTCCCTGTGCTGCAATCTGGGTTCGACAGACCACCCCCCTGCCCAATTCAAACAGACCTGTTTTGAAGTTCTTCCAGAGTATCTTCTTCTAGAAATGTGTTGTTCTCCAGAGATTGTGGGTTTTTTTTAGTTCAAAATCAGTCTAGAGGCTTCATATGTTGTTGGTTTGAGGGAAGGTTAGAGGAGGTTACAGAGACTCCTGTCTGATCTCTGCCATCTTGGCTCCACCCCCGGAAGTCCCTAAACCACTTTCTTTTATTTTGGTTTAAACGGGCTTGGGAGTCTTTGCTTATTCTGGCTTTGTTTTGTTTTGTTTTGTTTTATTTTTTCTTCCTTGGTTTCACATATAGGTGGTAAGCTTCCTCAGACTCAGTATAACAAGCCATGGATTGCGGGCAGGATGCTGCCCACAGCCACTTTGGCAGTGAAGCCATGAGAAGCCAGGGTATCTGAGACTGGAGCCTAAGAGGAGCTTTGGATTTAGAACTGTACAACATAGGAACTAAACTAAGCTAAACACCTAATCTTCCCCTCCTCAGAAAATGAGGTGATTTGGGACCTGGGGTGGGGGATGGAAGTGGGGAAGATAAGTAAGTCTCAAGTTGTGGAATACACTTGTATATATTTGTCAACTTTGTGTAAAAGTTAATTTGACTGTTAGTGGTTAAGTGGAACTGGAGTATCCCCACAATTGAGGGAGCACCTTCAGTGTGGTGCTTGGAGCCACTTACAAAGAGTCTAGATACTCCAAATCCCTTAACAATACAAGAGAATGCTGGGAGAGGGTTTACGCAGTTATACATCTGACCTTCAGTTATCAGCCTACTCAATCATTATTGCACTAGTGTATGAAAAGAGGCATTTCTGTAATTAAATTGCTCTTTAGGACCAATAGACTATTATTTGCCTATTAGGAACCCTGCAATTTTGGGGAATGAGAGAATGGTCAAAGACAAAAAAATACATTTATCCCTTCCATATTGTGACTTTCATATTACAGTTTTGGTATATTGTGGGTCAGCATAAAAATTAAATGGCAATTTAGGGGAAGTTTTGCAGAAGTTGCAGATGACAGAGAAAAAGTTTAAAAAATCAGAAATGGATAAAATATGTATATAATATCAACACATTTTAAATACTATAATAATTCAGACTACTAAAAATTAATTCAGACTTCTCTGGTAATGAAAGAGGGGTCAAAAACTTTTATAGACTTTTTCAGATCTCAGGGAGGTAGTGGTGGGGACAGACACCTTGCCTTTAGTTTAACCTGCTACATACAGTGTAGAAGGAATAACTTTATCATTTCTCACTTACATTCTTGAGTTACAAAGACTTTTGCATGCATTAAGGTCCTTATTTCATCATCATGGTAGCAGTCAGGTAGAAGATTCAGTTGATAATATTCTCAAGGGCCCCCCTTCTGAAAGTTTTGTAAGCATCTAAAATTCAGTACATCCCAAAATTTGTTCCAATGTCCCCTAGGTTTACTAGTTGGAATTCAGTCTCAACTCTTCACCTTACTTCACCACCTATATCCAGTCAGTTTTTAAATCTTGTCAGTTCTACTTTCATAATATTTCTCGCATTCAACTCCAGAGATCTAACTGTAGTACCCTCTGAATTGGGGTTTCTTGCAGACAGTGTTTTCCCTCTCCTATTTCTCCTCCAGAGTGATATTCCTAAAACACAGGTTGACCATTATTCTATGTTATTTGCTTTCTCAAAAAGCAAGAGTTTGGAAAAGCAAATTCCTTGTTCTTCTGGCTTCTGACTGCAAGAAAAAATGGTTCCATATTGTTTTCAAGAGGGAGAGAGAGAATCCAAGGCAAAGGAGACATGCATCAGAGCTAGTGCCTTGATCATCTCCCTATAACTAGTTTTCCACATGAAAGAGATGTTGGGGAATATTCCCTTGGCTGAGCTATCTTGCTCCCAATGGGAGAATTCATTCCCTTTGTTTTGTCTGGTATATTCTTAACTGATTAATTTCTGATTAATGTGTGCTTTCAGCTTTAATAAATGAATTAGTTGCTATTCACTATATTGATGGCCTTTGTATAACTTATATTTGGTGAGGAATCAAATCTTTGGATTTAGCTTGGGAAAATCTTTCTGTTTTTTGATTTTTGGTTTGGATGTTATTGGTTTTTTTTTTTTTAGGGCAATCGGGTTAAGTTCCTAGAGTCACATAGCTAGCATATGTCTGAGGCTGAGTTGTAACTCAGGTCCTCCTGAGCTGGGCCTATGATTTATCCATTGTGCTACCCAGCTGTCCCCATTCCTTCTGTATTAAGGGATGGGAACCAGGACCACAGTTGAATCTGAATAATAATTTCCCTTAGATCAGAAATATTTGTGGGAGAGGGACATGGATAACTATAATTCAATCCTGTTAACCCTCTTGTCTGAAAGGAGCAGAATATCTTCCCATCATAGACTCAGTGCCTTTCTTCTTGCTTGGCAGGAATCAGTCTTCCTGGAGATATCATCATGCCTCTCTGTAAGCTACTTCTAGACAAACTCATGCAGACACAAGCAATACACATACCTTACAGAGGTAATCTGTGTAAAGTACTTGACAAGCTTTAAAATGTTATATAAATGTTAGTTTTTCATTATTGCTATTATCAATAATGATTACATATGATTGTATAATAATAATTATGATAATGATAATTATTATTATCCACAAACTCTGCATTCTATAAAACTATACTCCTTCTTAATCCCCCTACATGATATTTCAATTCCTTCTACAGGGTAGCCTGCACAGGCTGTCAGGTGCTCTCTCCTTATCTCTATCTCTTGGAGCTAGGACTGTGCTCCAGTGTCAGCTTCTAAAAACTGCCTTTCCTCCCCTGAAATTATTTTGCATTTAATTTCTATATATTTTGAATATTTATATTTGTGTACGTATCTTTTCCCTACCCCCATGTAAGCTCTTACTTTGGTCCTGCATTCCTAGTGCTTAACATAGTTCCTGACACATTTTATTTTTTTTTATTAGATTTATGTTTTTATGCTTACAGGGAACTCTTTTATCTAGTATTTTATTTTTCCACAGTACATGTAGAAACAATTTTTAACATTCATTTTTAAAACTTTTGAGTTCCAAATTCCCTCCCTTCATCCCTTCCCACACCCCTCATTGAGAAGGCAAGTAATTTGATGCAGGTTACATGTGTAGTTGGGCGAAACATTTCCATAATAGACATGTTGTAAAAAAAAAAAAAAAACAAACCAAAAAAAACCCAAAACAAAAAACCTCAAGAAAAATAAGGAAAGTTTTTTTTAAAGTATGCTTCAATTTGTATTCAGATACAATAAGTTCTTTCTCTGGGTATAGATTGTATTTTTCGTCATATGTACTTCAGAATTGTCTGGGATCATTGTATTGCTGAAAGTATCTAAGTCATTCATAGCTGATCATTTTACAATATTGCTGTTACTTTCTACACAGTATGTTTCACATCAGTTCTTGAAAGGTTTTTCTGAAAGCATCTTGCTCATCATTTCCTTTTTTTTAATTAAAGCTTTTTATTTGCAAAATATATGTATGGGTAATTTTTCAACATTGACCTTTGCAAAGCTTTCTGTTACAAATTTTTCCCTCTTTCCTCCACCCCTTCCCCTAGATGGCAGGAACTCTACTACATGTTAATTATGTTAAAATACTCGACAGATCAAATATGTGTATACATATTTTTACAGTTATCTTGCTGTGCTGAAAAAAAAAATCTGAGAAGGGAAATAATGCAAGCAAAGATCAATAGAGAGCATGAAAATGTTATGTTGTGGTCCACATTTCATATCCCTCTCTCTGGGTGTATATGGCTTTCTTCACTGAATAATTGGAACTGGTTTGAAACATTTCATTGTTGAAGAGAGCCATGTCCATCAGAATTGATCATCATATAGTCTTGTTGTTGCCATGTATAATGATCTCCTGGTTCTGCTCATTTCGCTTAGCATCAGTTCACATAAGTCTCTCCAGGCCTCTCTGAAATCATCCTGCTGGTTGTTTCTTATAGAACAATAATATTCCATAACATTCATATACCATAATTTATTCAGCCGTTCTCCAGTTGATGAGCATCCATTCAGTTTCCAGTTTCTAGCCACTACAAAAAGGGCTGCCACAAACATTCTTGCACATGTAGGTCCCTTTCCCTTCCTTAAGATCTCTTTAGGATAGAGGCCCACTAGAAACACTGCTGGGTCAAAGGGTATGCACAGTTTGATAACTTTTTGAGCATAGTTCCAGATTGCCCTCCAGAATGGTTGGATCCGTTCACAGTTCCACTAACAATGAATCAGTGTCCCAGTTTTCCCACATCCCCTCCAACATTCACCATTATTTTTTTCCGGTCATCTAAGCCAATCTGATCTGTAGTGTAGTGGGATCTCAGAGTTGTCTTAATTTGCATTTCTCTGATCAATAGTGATTTGGAGCACCTTTTCATATGACTAGAAATAGTTTTAATTTCATCATCTGAAAATTGTTTGTTCATATCCTTTGACCATTTATCAATTGGAGAATGTCTTGAATTCTTATAAATATGTTGCTCATCATTTCTTATAGCAGAATAGTTTAATAGAGCATAATAGAGTAAATCATAATCTCATCAAGAGAGGCAAATTGAATCTGGAAGGTGGGAAGGTTCCAGGACTTGAATCATTCTTGATTCAGAATGAGGGAATTTAAACCTGGCTACCTTAAAAATCAGGTCTGGTTGCTTAAAAACTCATTGTGTAAAAATCACTAGATTAGTGATTGGGGCACTGGATTTTAGCCCTGGTTCTGCCAACTGAGATCTCTGAATGATTTAGGCCAAGCCATTTCACTTTTACATTTCAATTTCCTCATCTAAAAATGAAAAGTTTGAACTGGATCATTCTAAGACCCTTCCAGCTCTTGAACTATGATCATATGATACCATGATGCTATAGCTTGGTATTCTGATCTTAAAACTTGGGCTGTCTTGCTCTCCTGTTGGTGTGTATGAGGTAAAGATTAAGAGAACTTTCTTGAAAGGTCTGGAAATAAAAAGGGGTGAGTACTCAATGCAGAAGGAATCACACATTTTCATGTATTAATTTATTTTGTTTAACTATATTTATTTGTTATAAGGGAGTCATTTTTTGGGGGAAAGGAGTTAGTGGGTAGTGGTAGTAATGTAGAAAAAAGAAAAGAAAAGCCCATCAAATGAAAGATTTTTTTGAAAATACACAGAAGAGAGCAGAAAGAAGTTCGGGAAGGATTACAGACAGGCAGGATAATTGTGTTGCTTTTGTGTTAAATTTAATATAAACTTGAAATAAACAAACTGTACAAAACAGAAAATTATAGTTTCATGTACAATTCTTGCTGTTCTTTCTACATTGAAATATTTGATTGATATTTTTTAACTTCCTAATTTAAAAAATTTCAAAAGGCCTAGTGGCCTCTCTGTAATACCAGATTTTATCTCATTTTCCAATAACTAACTGTCGTTCTCCTAACTTACCTGTAGGCTCTGGGAGGGGTAGAGTGTCTATTTCTCTAAATAGAGTGGACACTGTACCCAATCACACACAAAAAAGCAAAAAAAAAACCAAAAACAGTACAAGGCATTCAAGAGGTCAGCATGATAATTTAATGGGTTTCAATTACCAATATTCTTTCCCCTCCTCCTCAGAAAAGGAAACTTTGAGAAAGCACAATTTGGCCCCAAATGCATACAAGCAGGAGATATTCTATTTATAAAGGGGAATTAATGCTTTGGCAACTAAAAAATTCCTAGGTAGTGGAAAAGATTGGATTTTTTTTAAGCTGCAACATGATTAGAACAATAGACTGAATACAAATAGCAGAAGGAATAAAACAAGACAATAATTCTACTATCCTTCACAACTCCAAACAACTCCCTTTCTTTCCCCAATCCAACAAAAAGATTAGCAAATATCAGATGACTAAAGCAAAACCAGATCTCCAGATCACTCAAATAATTTTGGAAGCTGCTGGGAAGAAACCAGGGTATCTGGCTATTGCATCTGAATTGCCAGCCATTTCTCCAGCACACTAGTAAGAGAACATTGTTCCTTCTTCACATTTCACCCTAACACTATTTCATTGTGAAGAGAAGAGACAAGAGAGTGCATTGTTACATGGACAATGCTGGATGTGAGGTTTATGCAGAGTGGACTCTTAGCCTCTGGGTTACAAACAAGTCTGAGACTGCATGGTTTCCATAAAGCTCTCAGATTGAAGATAATAATCTTGCTCTTATATAGCACTCTTCTTATAAAGAGACCTCAAAGCACTTTATGATTTTTAAGTGAAATGAAATAAACTAATGGCTTGGTTATCTTTCCAATCTGCCTGCCTTGTCATCCTGAAACCATATTCAAATCCTAAGAAATCTTTGACTCTACTTTCTATCCAGAGCCTCTTAGCTAGAGAATAATAAAATTGACAGAGAACACTACAAATTTATGTTCTCTGCATTTCGCTAATGCAAATCTACGGATCTGAGTAAAGCTGAAAGCTGGAAGGGACAAAAGAAAGATTTATTAAAATAGAAAGGGAAAACTTTTTTAAATGTAAAGGGAGCACTAAATACTCCCCCCAAAAGGTAAGGAGCTCAGTTTCATTAGAAAAGAACTGTATACAATGAATTTGCTCCTAGATTTTCATACCTTTTTCCTCAGCCATTCATCTATTTTTTCCTTTGTTTTCCTTTTTTTCTTTTTGATTAAAGCTGTTTATTTTGAAAACATATACATATATAATTTTT
>JAJPUD010031794.1:0-12312 GCA_023553655.1 Myrmecobius fasciatus | reverse complement strand
TTTTAGAATAAGTCCAAGTCCCCACCCCATCCCCCCTAGTTGTTAAGATTGGGATTTCTGGGCTTCCCATCAGGAAGGGGACAGACAGATGTAGAGTTTGACCCTTTGAAAAAAACTGGATGGCACAGATTGAAATTCTCAACATCTTTCCTCACCCCTAATTCTCCATTATTTCTTATTATTCTTATCTCGGTTTCCATCTTTCTCTTTATCTCAGGTTTTCTAATATTTCACTTCATTTTGTGTCTCCTTACCATTTCTACGACTGTTTTTC
Organism: Myrmecobius fasciatus; assembly: GCA_023553655.1. NCBI lineage: Eukaryota > Metazoa > Chordata > Mammalia > Dasyuromorphia > Myrmecobiidae > Myrmecobius > Myrmecobius fasciatus. The sequence goes on along the minus strand of JAJPUD010031794.1, from coordinate 12,038 downwards.
TCAATCCTAGACTACCTTATTTTTTTCTCTCTTCATATTCAACCTTTCTTCTGATGCAGTGATAGTTTATTATATTCTTATATCAGTAAGTTCAGTTATTCCCCCAATTAATAGACACTGTATTACTTCCAGTTTTGTTTTGTTTTTTGCTACCACAAAAAGTGTTGCAAAGGATATTTTGGCATGTATGGGACTTTCCCTGTCTATCTTTAATTTCTTTAGGGTTCATTGCCCAACTGTAGTATCACTAGGCCAAAGAGTATGAACAGTTTAGTAGCTTTTCTAGCACAGTTCCAAATTGTTTTCCTGTCTCCCTCCTTCAGTCTCTGATGCCCTCCAAATCCCACTCCAGACACAGATGTCCTTCCCACTCCATCACTTGGTTGCCTCTGTTTTTTCTCTTTGCTGGTTTATCCTGTTTCCTTTCTCAGCTGTATTCTTACCTTTCTTTGGAGGCTAATGTTCTATCCTGAATCTTTCCCACTTAGTCTCAGCATCCTGTTGCTGCCAGGGAAAACCAGGCTAGGGCTGAGCCAATGACCCAGGAGAGTGAGGATAGTGGTTATGTTGGGGAGTGCTAGGTATGAATAAGAAAGCAGGGCATGGGGGTGGGCAAAGAGAAGGAAAGGAGGAACTTGTCCAGGCTCTGAAGTAGAAACCAGGAAGGAGTTGATTGATTCTTTATGACCTGGAATGACTCACACTTTGTTCAGAATTACTAGTTTCACACACATTCTCTTTTTTCTGGAAGTCCTGGTTAGGCAGGCCCCAAGAACCATATTGGTGATGCTAAAATAATGCATTTTAGTATCCCCTCCTTAAATGCTTATAGTTTCCCCTGTAGAATATAACCCTCTTGAGGGCAAGGCCTATTTCCTTTTCCCCTTGTTATTTGCAGTGTCTAGCACAATATTTGGCACATAAATGCTTAATATTTGCTTATTGTTCATTGATGAAATGCCTACCATATTCTAGTCCTATTTCTTTTATTTGAGCGCTAGATCTTCCCAACTCCACTCTGCACCTTCAAAAGAACATCTCATATGCTGACAAATATGGCATTCTCCATATTAGAACCTCCCCCTCCCACACACACATTTCACCCTGGACCCCTGGGTGAAAGGAAAGTAAAAAACCAGTCCTTCCTGAGTTATTGCAGAAAATTCTGGTTTTACTGATTTCAAGAAGGAATTTTATTTTTCTGAGGACAACGAAAAGGAGAGCTAAAAATAATAAACTTTACTCTCAGCTTGGCAACTAAGACAAACTCCTAGGTGGTGATTTGGGTTGAAGGGAAAGCATTATGTTAGAGCTGATGGAAAAGAGAAAAAGAGAGAGAGATTTCTGGATCTGGAGACAAAAGGAAGGAAAGGACAAGCATGAATTAAGCACCTGCTGTGCTTGGTGTGTGCTAAGTGCTTTACAAATACTATCTTATTTGATCCTCACAATAACCTTGGGAAATGGGTGGTATTATTTTCCCCATTTTACAGAGTAGAAAACTGAGGCATAGAGAGGTGGGTAAGTGACTTGCTGAGGAAAACACAATTAAATGTCTGAGGCAGGTTTTAATTAGGCTCTTCCTGACTTCAGGTCTAATATTCTATTAATTCAGGAAATTACAAATTAAAAATGTTTACATTTATTAAGTACCTACTATGTGCCAGGTCCTATGCTAAGTGTAGAATTACAAAAAGAAGGAAAAGACAGCCCCTGCCCTCGAGGAGTTTACAGTCTAATGAGAGAGACAACATACAAATGAATATATGCAAATATATACAAAGCAAGCTATGTTAAAGGTAAATAGAAAATAATTAAAAGAAGGAAAGAACTGGAATTAAGAGAGGTTAAGGAAGGCTTTCTGTAGAAGATAGGATTTTATAGGTTAGGTTCACAGGACAAAATACTCAATGAAAATAGTAATCTAGTGTTTGTTAAACCCGAAGACCCCAGTTTTTGGGATAAAAACTCACTATTTGACAAAAGCTGCTGGGAAAATTGGCAACTAGTATGGAAGAAACTAGGCATTGACCCACACCTAACACCATATACCAAGATAAGGTCAAAATGGATTCATGATCTAGGCATAAAGAATGATATTATAAACAAATTAGAACAATGTAGGATAATTTACCTCTCAGACCTGTGGAGGGGGAAGGAATTTGTGACCAAAGAAGAACTAGAGTTCATCATTAATCACAAAATAGATAAGTTCGACTATATCAAGTTAAAAAGTTTTTATACAAACAAAATGAATGCAGACAAGATTAGAAGGGTAGCAATAAATTGGGAAATCATCTTTACATTCAAAGGTTCTGATAAAGGTCTCATTTCTAAAATATATAGAGAATTGACTCAAATATATAAGAATTCAAGCCATTCTCCAATTGATAAATGGTCAAAGGATATGAACAGTTTTCAGATGAAGAAATTGAAACTATTTCTAGTCACATGAAAAGGTGCTCCAAATCACTATTGATCAAAGAAATGCAAATTAAGACAACTCTGAGGTACCACTTCACACCTGTCAGATTGGCTAAAATGACAGGAAATGATAATGATGAATGTTGGAGGGGATGTGGGAAAACTGGGACACTGATGCATTGTTGGTGGAACTGTGAACGGATCCAACCATTCTGGAGAGCAATTTGGAGTTATGCTCAAAAAGTGATCAAACTGTGCATACCCTTTGACCCAGCAGTGTTTCTACTGGGCCTATATCCCAAAGAGATCTTAGAGGAGGGAAAGGGACCCACATGTGCAAGAATGTTTATGGCAGCCCTTTTTGTAGTGGCTAGAAACTGGAAACTGAAGGGATGTCCATCAATTGGAGAGTGGCTGAATAAATTATAGTATATGAATGTTATGGAATAGTATTGTTCTGTAAGAAACAACCAACAGGAGGATTTCAGAGAGGCCTGGAGAGACTTGCATGAACTGATGCTGAGTGAAATCAGCAGAACCAGGAGAACATTATACACAGCAACAAGACTATATGATGATCAATTCTGATGGACATGGTTCTCTTCAACAATGTTGTGATTCAAACCAGTTCCTATTGTTCAGCGATGAAGATAGTCATATACATCCAGAGAGAGGCCTGAGGGAACTGAGTGTGGACCACAAAGCATTTTAACGCTTTTTGTGAATATTTCCATGCATTTTGTTTTCCTTCTTAGGTTGTTTTTTTTTCTTCTTCTCTTTCTAGATCTGATGTTTCTTGTGCAGTAAGATAACTGTATAGATATGTATACATATATTGGATTTGTCATATAATTTAACATATTTAGCATGTATTAGATTACCTGTCATCTAGGGGTGGGGGGTGGGGGGAAGGAGGGGAAAAGCTTGGAACAAAAAAAAAGTTTTGCAAAGGTCAGTGTAGAAAAATCACTCAAATGTTTTGTAAATAAAAAGTTTTTAATAAAAAAATACTGTTAAAAAATAGAAGATAGGATTTTAGTTTGGGTCAGAAGTCACAGTGGAGAAGGGAAGCCATTCCAGACAGGGGGGACAGCCAGAGAAAATGCCTGAAATGCAGGGATGATGGAGTTCGCTGTTCATGGAATAGCCAGGAGGCCAAAATTACTGGGTCAAAGAGTACATATCAAGGGAGTAAACTATAAGAAGACTAGAAAGGTAAAAAGAGACTAGGTCATGAAGGGCTTTGAATGCCAAACAGAGCATTTTGTATTTGCTCCTGGAGGCAATAAGAGGCCACTGGAGTTTTCTGAGTAGAAAGGTGACTTGATTAGATCTGCATTTTATAAAAATCACTTTATTGATAAATGGAGGATGGATTGAAGTGGGGAGAAGCTCAAGGCAGACCCACCAGTAGTTTATTGCAATAATAATGGCATGAAGTGCTGAGGACCTGAACTGGAATGGTGACTATGAGAGGGGAAAGAAGAGGCCTTATTGGACAATGTCTTGGCGAATTGGTGGATGAGAATGGGGGTGTCAGAGATAGTGAGGAATACACCTATCTAGTGATTTGCTTTGATGCATCACTCAGAGTTAAAATGGGAAATTCACTTAATTTCTCTAACCTTCATAGGGGGTAATACTTGCATCACCTCTCTGAGAGTGTTTGTGAAGATCAAGGAAAATAATATCAGTAAAATAAGTCATAAGCCACTATTTAATGTAATGGAATTACACTAAATTTGGAGACAAGAATACCATGGAATAAAAATTGGTTCTCATATTTTCTATTTCTTTGACCTTTTAATAACTCTGGCCTCAGGTTTTTTTGTTTTTGGTAAAATGAGTGGTTGGACTAGATCACCCCTTAAGCATGCTGGTAAATATTTAACCACCAACTTTGGTGTAGGGTGTGGGGATATACACAAGATACACCTGAAAGTTTAATCTTCATTCTTAACATTTTCTCCATTGCCTTCTTAAGTCTAGACAACCAACAAAAAATAAACCAAGCCCTGATTTGTAGCCCAGGTGTAAATGCTCACCCACAATTTTACAGTTTTCTCAAGAGCCAGCTGGTCAGAGTTGGCTGCAAAGTACTCCTGTTACCAGTTCTAAAGCTGTCATCCTCTAAAAGAACTACGAGTATAAACTCAGGTTTATGAAGAGTGATTGGAGATTGCTGATAGGGAAGTACCCAAAAAGGAGTAGTTAATGTCTGGGCCCTGGGGGAACTGAAAATAAGACTAGAGAGACAGTGAAATCGACCCCTCCACTATGTATTAGTAAGTAGGCCCCATCTACTAGCAACCAACAGAATTCAGCATCTGGACCAGGAAAAATCACCTGTTAATGGGGCCACCAAACAGTGTTGTCCCAGTGTGATATATGTCACGAGAAAATCCGTGTCTTGAGCTGTTTTTTCTCACTGTTAGAGTAGCTTTGCACATTTTCATAGTTTTTTTGGCCAGTCTCTTCTGTGTTCAGCAGGGGTTGACTATGAAATAAGAGAAGGGAACACTGGAAAAAGAGACAGTGGGATTCACTGAAAGCTGCCACATCTTAAATCCCATCCTGTTTTTTACAGGGCCAGTGTTGACTCAACTTCCTCACCCTCTTCAGCTTTCTTGTTACTCTGGAAATAGGGGTACCCTCTAGTCTAGAAGCTCTGGGTTCTGAATTAGCTACCTCCTTTTCCCCTTTATTTGCCTCCTTCGTATCCAGAACAATCCCAGTGGGGTGATGAGGAGAGAGGTCATTGAACCGTTCTGAGGAAGCTGAGAGAATGAGAGGATTTGAGCTTGGGGGGAGGGAGCAGAAGCTACAAAACAAAGGAACAGAGTTTCCCCCACAAATCCCAAAGCCCGCTCACTCTCTCTCTCTGTCTCTCTATCTCTGTGTCTCTCTCTCTCTCTCTCTCTCTCTCTCTCTCTCTCTCTCTCTCTCTCACACACACACACACACACACACACACACACACACACACACACACAAATAGTAAACAGAGAGCAGAGAAATGGAGAGTCTTGCACTTTTATTTGTCAGAGAATTTAGGGGGAATTTCTGGAGCAGTTAGGTGATCTAGAGGAATCAAGGTTCTCCATCCATAAGTATGAATCATTATGAATGTGGATGTGTTCCCCCTCCTTCTTGGGGGTGGGGGATGAGGAGAGGAATTGCACCCAGTTGGGCATATGGGGCTATGAAGTTTGGTCCGGCTTTGCTGATTCATCAGGTTGCCACGTGTGACTGCCTAACGAGTGTGGCTATCTGTGACCACAGCTGTTTTAATGTACTGAGTCTCCTGTGTGTAAGGCAGAGAATGCACGCAGCATGGTACAGGACCATATTTTCCAAACTGAAACAAAAATTCCAGGCACATTGTCTGACAAGGGATATTTCTTTTGCAAAGCCTAAATGAAACTATGCTCTTTTCTGTGAATCAGCATGATCCTCGCCACTCTTGGGTCATAGGATAATTTAGAATCATAGATCATATTCCAAGAGACTCATGACAAAACATGTTGCCCACCTCCAGCTTGAGAGCTGTTGGACTCAGAGTACAGATTGAGTCACATTTTTTGGTACATTTGTTTTGCTCGAATATATTCATTTGTAATGGGTTGCGCTCTCTCTTTTCTTTTTTGTATTCTCAGTGGAAAAAGGTAGGAGGAAGAGAATTTGAAGCTGAAAGGAAAATACATACATATATACACATATATTACATATATACACACTCATTTTTTAAAAAAGGAAAAAAAGAAGCATAGATTTGTGGTTAGTAGGATCTCAAACAGAGCCCATCTACTCTAGCCCCCTCATTTTACAGATGAGTAAACTGAGGGTCAGATTATCCAAAGTCATACAAGCTGTGAGTAGCCGAGTCAAGATTCTGAATCAAGTTTTCTGACCACAAATCCAAGGTCCTTTCCCCTCCACCACACACTGCCTCTGTTCAGGGGTAGTAGAAAGAATTCAGGCAGTCAGGCAACCCAATTCTAGTTGAAACTTGGCCACTGATTCTTTTTGCCACCTGAGGCAAACCATTTTCTCCCTCTAAGCCTTTGTGTCCTCCTCTGTGAAAGATCAAGTTCCAACAGGAAGATTGCTTCCAACCATGACATTTGAGAACAGCTGCTTTTATGATGGCTATATCCAGGAGCTTGCATTTCTGGGTTCTCTAGCATGTGTTACAATTAATTTTCATTCCACTGAGGGTGCTGACCAAAATCAAGGGTAGACAAAGAAACAGGAGCCTTAGATTCCACCTTGAATAGAAAAGGGGGCCTAGAGAATGACTTAAGCATGCAGGTATGCAGCTCAACAGGTGGTAGCCCAGGCTGACTTCAAGAGTAAAGCTCCCAAGAAAGATCTGTCTACCTGGATGATCCCTCATATTCATGAGCCTTTCCTCCCCAGACTGGACTAGCTGATGGTAACTGATTTGATGACCACTTAAGCTCCATCTTTAGGTACCATTTCACTGAAATCTGGATAACAATAGCAGGGAATATTTCTCAGGTATGAGTTGGACTAGCTGACCATCTCTAAAATGTTTGGATACTACAATAATCCTGTCTTTTGTGGAGTGGAGAAGAGGAATTGAGTCCTGGGGAAAGGAGATTCTCAGAGCTATGCCTTGGGACTGGTCTGGATGTCATTTCAGTGTTTTCCAAAACTTAGCTCTGCTTGTGGCTTTCATCCTGCCTTGAAACCCTGCTCCTCTGAAGTGGGTGGACCCCAATATTGTCACCACACCACTATTATTGTCATCTATAGTGATTCCCTGTGTCATCCTCCTTATATGGGTTCTGGCTGCTGAAGTCAGAGAATAATAATCTCTCTCAAGTAATCTAAAAGGGGAAATAATTTAGTTTGGCAAAGAGACTCCAGTAATCTTTCCTGTCCTCTAGGTCTCATCTCCCTCACTTCTGCCTCCTACTTGTACAGTGAAATGAGATAAAGGAGATAAATTCTATGTTGTGTCTTCTCCTGGCCAGGACTTAGAGAAGACTGGGGGTTTTCAAAGTTGTCTCCTAGTGGATGGCTTCCCAGAATGCTGACTGAAAATATTATGAGATGCCCTGAGAGAAGAGAGGAACAGGAAAAATGAAGATGTGATACCCTGAGAAAGACCTGGGTTCTGAGTCCCAGGGAAGGTGTGAGAATCTTAGAGAAAGAGGCAAGGAGGTGCTGGAATCATTTATCAGTTTGTGTGCCTTATCCCTGACCAGTCTAGAACCTCTGTGAAACTGATTGGGTTTAGGAGTATTCTTGGGCAGATCCAGGATAGTACCCCAGATATTTGTGCTAACCCAGATTATTCCCAATTCATGGATCATCCCGTCTTGTGATTTCCTTCGATCCTCCAGTCAGTTTCCCAACCCTTATTCTAGGGGTAGGTCAGAGTACCCAGCTTCTTAAACTGTGGTTCATGATCCCATATAGAAAAAAAACATCATAACTGACTCTGGGAATTGCAAAATTATGATTTGTTAACAATAAAACTTGATTTGAATACCTTTTATATACCTAGATTCCCAGGGCCATGTAAAAATTTCTTGGGCAAAAAGGGCTAGTGAGTGGAAAAAGTTTAAGAAGTCCTCTTTAGTGGATAGAGTGCTGGAAACAGGGTTCAGATATCTTCTCCAACAACAAGCTAAGCATTTGACCCCTTCTGAGCCTCAATATGCTCATCTGTAAAATGGAATGAAGTTACCTCACAAGGTTGTGGAAATCAAATATGCAGAGCCCTTTGCAAACTGTACATCATTATATAAGCATAGTTTTTATTGTTTGATGTGAGGCCATCCTGGCTCCTCTGTTCTTCCCCTTTCTTGCCTTCTTTCTCCCTGTCCTTTGTATCCTTCCCTCCCCTCGGCCCGTATCCTTCCAGGCAGTCATCTCCATCAGTTCCCGCTCTCCCCCAACCCCCAGAGAGAGGACTCTTGACTCTGACTCACCCTGTCCCAGCTAATCCCATGGCCTGCCTCAGCTGCCCTACCCCAGCTGCCCCAGCCACAGGGCTAAATTTACCCTTTTAATAGAAACCAGATTTATATCCGAATTTTTCTTTTCTTTTATTAGTTTTTGGGTTGTTAGTTGTGGAGTTTCAGGGTGGGGCTGGGGGGTGGAGGAAGGAGAGGGCCAACATTGAATCTCAAATGTTTCCATATTTGTTTTGTCTGATGATCCAGTGTCCAAATATTTTTCCTATTATGGGTAGAGAAGAACTGGCCTTTTGGGTTGTCTGTGGCTTTTGGGGAGGTTTTCACACAAGCTTACTGCGGGGGTTCCTAGGCAAGACTTACAGAATTTTCTGAGATTTAATAGCTAATAATTTCAGGCAATACTTCTTCCTTCCCCCTTGCTTCTCCCCCCCCACCTCCCATTGAGTTTAGCAGTGGAAGACACCCCTTCTCAGAATTCTCTGACTCATTCTTCTTTCATCTTGGATGCTCTTCTCTCCCTTTCCCAGCTTCTCTAACTCTAGCTCAGTCTCTCGGCTCTGGTTTCTCAGTCACTGCTCTTTCTCCATCCTCATCCTCTTCCCTGTCCCACCCTTCTCTTGTCCCATTCGTTAACTTGTCTCCCTTTCTTCTGTCTGCATGAAAATGATTATCCAGGGTTGATGGAGAGTGGATGACGCCATATTGAATTATTATTAAATATTAAATTGAGATAGGAATAAGTATCCAGAATGCTCCATAGCATCTTTTATCAATTGCTTCTATTCCCATTGCCACCAGTAGGTCTTCATTAACCCCCTGGACTACTTGCTGAAGTTACCTTCCGATAGTTAGATTTCCCATCTTTCCATCTCTCTTCCTTCCACATGCTAGTTTCCATCCTTCATATTATTTACTTATTTTTTCACCTGTAGCATAGTGGAAACCCATGCTGATGCTGATCTATCCTCCACATAACTGCCAAGGAGAATTTCCAACTGAAGAAACTCCAGTGGTTCCCTATTGCCTCCAGAATAAAATACAGAACTCCTCTGTTTGGCTTCTAAAGACCATCACAGTTTGGCCCAACCTACCTTTCCAGTCTTGTTACACATTTTCTCCCAAACTTTATAATTCAGCCAATTGGCCTTCTTTCTGTTTCTCATACACAGCACCCCATCATCCAAACCATGTCTTTGCCCTGAATATCCACCTCCTTCCCACCCTTTTTCCAGGAATACACTCCTTCTTCCTTCTATCTTATGGCATCCTTACTTTTCAAGATACAGATAGCTCAAGCAATACTTTCTGATACTTTCCTTATTTCCTTAATTCCTAATGATCTCCTTCCCTAACCACCTCATATATTTAAGTATGTGAGTATATATATATATATATATATATATATATATATATATATGTATCTCTCTCTCCCCTAGCACAGTGCCTGACACATAGTAGGTACTCTAGCCAGTGCCCATTGAGTGACTGATTTTATTTATTTGATATTTATATAATTTATTTATATTAATATCATATTATGTATGATATAATAAAATATGTTATAATGTATTATATATAGCATTATTTTATATTATAATGTTATATTTATTATATTATATATTTATATTCTATGTACTATAAAGAATTCACAGAATCTGAGTTAGAAGGGCCCTCAGAAGGAATCTAGGCCAACCATTACCTGGATAAGAGTTTTTTCTACAATATTATCAACAAGTGGTCACCCAACTTTGCAGGTAGAAGGCAGCTATCACATCCCCTTTATAGCTTCTCTTCTAGCTTGTGATGGAGATCACATTTGAGCCCAGCTCCTCCTGACTTCCAACACTTTCTCCACTTTACTACACTGCCTATTCTTAGCCTACAGCAGGCTAAACCTGCCTAGTGGAGGGATAATATGATGGGATCTTGAGGTTCTGTTTACTCTTCTGCGTTTTCTACCTTATCAATATCTTTTTGAAAGACGGCTCCCAGAACTGAACATGGCACTCCAGATGTATTAAAACTAGAGTTTAAATCCTACTTCTGACTGCCTACTAGCTGTGTGATCTTGGAAGGGTATGAATCTTCTTCTCTACTCCAACCCTAATCTTCTCATCTACAGAATTGGAGCAACATTTATTATATGTATAGTCCTTTTTTAAATTAAAGCTTTTTATTTATAAAACATATGCATGGATAATTTTTCAACATTAACCCTTGCAAAACCATGTGTTCCAATTTCCTCCCCTTTCTCCCACTTCTTCCCCTAGATGGCAAGTAATTTATTATATGTTAAACATGGTAGAAATATGTGTTAAATCCAATATAATGTGCATAGTTCTTAATATGCTTCATCCAAACTGTCCAACTCTCAGTCCCCAAGATGTACCCAGTGCCCTACTATTTCTTCAATGATGACTTAGTTCACATTTTTACTATAATTGGATTTTCTTCCCTTCCTTCTCTTCATTTACTAAATTCCTATCCATCCTGCCCAATGGAAATGTCACCTCCTTCTTGAATCCTTCCTTGATACCCCCCTGCATTTCATTTCACATGTTTCTAGTGTCTTTATCATGTAACATTGTGTATTACAGTTGTCCATATTTGTCACTCTCTCCTACTGGACTAGAAATTCTATGATATATGACATGTTTTATAGAATGTTAGCTCAAGGGCAAGAACTTCATTTTTGTTATTATATCCCAAGCAACATAGTAGGAACCTAATGAATGCTTGTTAAATTGAATTGTATTTCCCTCGATGCCTAGCATAAAGTAGGAACTTAAGAATATGTTTTGAATGAATGCATGGATAAATGAATGAGAAAGTCCTTGGTAGTTGATGGCCCAGATAGCTGAACTCTTGTGTATGCATTAGGGGAGACCGATGAAGAGCAATCTGTGGGAGAGAAACTCTCACACAGTAAGTTGGGGCCCTGGAGCTTACCTCTTAAGCGGTGACTTTAAGGGTGGGTAATGCTGGGGGGAAAGCAATATCTAGTAATGACTCAAAGACTCAGTGATTGGTGAGGGAGGAATAAAAATGACTCCCATGTAAAATTCTAGGATGGGGAAAGATACTGGGAGAAAGATCTGGGACACTTGTCCTAGTTTGTTTAGCTTCAGCTTTGCCTTTCAGAAAGGCAGCCTTTTAATTTGTGTATGTGTGTGTGTGCGCGCACATGCATTTGTGTATATAAAATTTATTTTGCTTTGCATTATGAACTTAATATACATCACAAACATACCATGGACTTTACATACATCATGAACATACCATGAACATTTCATTAAAAAAAGAACAGAAAAAATTTCATGTGGTATCATGACTCTGTTAGATACAACTGATTTTTTAAAGTATATCTCAAATTTAACATGGTAGTACCAACACTGCCTGTTTATCTGTATACCCATCTTTCTACTTCTCCTTTCTGCATGCTTTTACAGGGTTTTGTTGCTGCTCTTTATTACTTTTTTTTAATCCCCTTCCTTTTAAATCCGTACTTTGTTTAAACCATTTTAATTATCTTTTATTCTCATGGACTCTTTTCCTTTCTCCTGCATTTTGCCTACTAGTTCTCTAGTTCTTGGATTTTGCTTAAATAGCCAATGTTCTTCCTTCCTTCCTTCCTTCCTTCCTTCCTTCCTTCCTTCCTTCCTT
>JAJPUD010031793.1:0-12312 GCA_023553655.1 Myrmecobius fasciatus | reverse complement strand
AGATTCTTTATGCATTCTTCCAGGTAAGCCTTCTGGAAGGGAGACCACCTTATTTCCACCTTTGTGGCTTCATCTGGGATTGTTTTCAGAATCTCAGGATCTGGGGGCTGCTCTATTTTTTCTCCGCAAAAGCTGTCTATGGTGAGAGCTCTCTTCTGCTTCTTACTCATAATTTTGAACTGAGGTATCAGTCACCACCAGGGAATATTGCCACAGTTTCAGTTTGCCCTGGGGCAGTTTGCCGAGTTGACTTCTGGTCTGAGGCTGGTTGGGCTAGATTGGCACTAGGACCACGTTTTCAGCTGCTCTAAATCCACCCTTTACCAAAGGCAGATCTGCCAAAGCACCTGCCTGCAAGCTTAGCAAAGTGGCCCAGGCATCTCCCAGGGGCTTCCTGGGTGCCTAAAATCCTGCCCTCTTTCGCAGCCCTGACTTCTGCCCCGGCTGGCGTCTGATTGCGACCAGCGGCCGATTTCCCCTGAGGCTAACCTTCTCCAGAGTTCTTTCAAAGTAGATTTTTGATAGAAGTGCACTGTAGTCCAAGTGTTTGGTGGAGCCCTCACTCCAAAACCAGTTCGGAGGCTCAATTTGTCTGGGTCTGAGGGAAGGTCTCTGGTGCTCACAGAGAGTGCTGTCTGCAGTTCGCCATCTTGGCTCCGCCCATTTACATAGAATTTAATAAAATATTTGATATAATTTCTTGTTATAAACTCCATGAAAAAATCTAAAAAATTGAAAAGATATAAAATTGATGGTATTACAAATAAATGTGTCCATAAATGGTTAAATTATTATACTAAAAAGTAATTATTAATTGTTCATTATTAATGTAGCAGGAGGTCTTCAGTGGCATTCCTAATGGATTTCTCTTTGACACTATGCAGATTAAACCTGATAAATGAATAGATGATGTACTATCAAATTTGCATATGCCAGAAAGCAAAATAAATACACCAATTGAGAGTCACCATCAAAATTTATGATCCCATTAATGTAGAAAATCATTGATTTAAAAGGTAAGTGGTTTTTCTTCCATGGAGTTCTTCAAAGACATTCTAAATGACCACTTGTGGTGAATTTTGTAATAGAGATTCCTTTCAAGTACAAGTTTGGCTTATCCATTCTAAAATAATACAATCTATGATCAAATCAAATTAGGATAGAGTGTTCAATAGAATTTGCTCTTTAGACCTCCTCAGTAACTAATAAACATGTGAATTCTATCCCAAGTTTAAGAACATGATAAAACAAATAAGAATTCTTCCCCTCTAGATGATATTCCCAATATTTATGGCTTTATGTCATGTGATCCTTGATAATACTAAGTAATTAAGTACTAGCTATTTGAATAGGTTATGTAATTTTTTTGTTTTTATTTATTTTAATAGTATTTTATTTTTCCAGTATGTGCAAAGATAGTTTTCTACAACCAGCTTTGCAAAACCTTGTGTTCCAAGTTTTCCGCCTTTTCTCCCTCCCTGCCATCTCCAAGACAGCATGCAATCCAATATAGATCAAACTTGTTGAGTTCCTCAATATGGAATTTTTCAATTCCATATTTGTCTTTCTCCACAAAAAAATCAGATTCAAAGTAAGAAAAAAACAAGCAAATAACAAAAATAAAAACATAAAAATATTATATTTTGAACCTTAAACTCTACAGTTCTCTCTGCATGCAGAAAGCTCTTTACATCACAAGTCTATTGGAATTGTCTTGAATCACCTCATTGTTGAAAAGAACTATGTCCATCACAGTCAATCATCATATAGCCTTGTGGTTATTGTGGTTCTCTTGGTTCTGCTCACTACATTCAGCATCAGTTCCTGTAAGCCTATCCAGAGTTTTTTTTTTCCCAGAAATCAGCCTACTCATCATTTTCTATATCATAAAATAATATTCCATGTAAATTAATTTGGAAAAAGAAGTCTATCAGTGACACACCAAAATCACTAAGAAAAATTTGGAGCCTGTTCTATGGTGCAGTAGAAAAACCTTGGGATCCAGTATCAAAGAATCTAGGTTCAACCCCAGACTCTGCACCCACTGTACAAATTTCTATTTAGCCTCTCTAAAGTTTAGTTTGACACCTGTCAGATTAGCTAAAATGACAGGAAATGATAATGACAGGTATTGGAGGGGATGTGGGAAGGCTGGGACACTAATACATTGATGGTGGAACTGTGAATGGATCCAGCCATTCTGGAGAGCAATTTGGACCTATGCTCAAAAAGTTATCAAACTGTCCATACCCTTTGACCCAGCAGTGTTTCTACTGGCCCTATATCCCAAAGAGATCTTAGAGGAGGGAAAGGGACCCACATGCGCAAGAATGTTTGTGGCAGCTGTTTTTGTTGTGGCTAGAAACTGGAAACTGAATGGATGCCCATCAGTTGTAGAATGGCTGAATAAATTATGGTATATGAATGTTATGGAATATTATTGTCTGTGAGAAAAGACCAGCAGGATGACTTCAGAAAGGCCTGGAGAGACTTGCATGAACTGATACTGAGTGAAATGAGCAGAACCAGGAGATTATTATACACGGCAACAACAATACTATATGATCATCAGTTCTGATGGAAATGGCTCTCTTCAACAATGAAATGCTTCAAACCAGTTCCAATTGTTCACTGAAGAATGCCATATACACCCAGAGAGAGGGATGTGAAATGTGGACCACAATGTATCATTTTCATGCTCTCTATTGATGTTTGCTTGCATTGTATTTCCTTTATCTGATAATTCTTTCTTGTAGATACTATTTTTCCTGCACAAAAATGATGTGTGGAAATATGTATACATATATTCGATTTGTCAAGTATTTTAACATAATTAACATGTAGTGGATCTCCTGCCATCTAGGGGAGAGGTGGGGATTAGGGGGGAATAATTTGTAACAGAAAGCTTTGTAAGGGTTAATGTTGAAGAATTACCCATACATATGTTTTGTAAATAAAAAGTATTAATAATAAAAAAAATAAAGTTTAGTTTGCCCTCCTGCAAAATGAGAGGCTTGGACTAGAATATGCCTCTAAATTTCCTCCCAGATCTAAATGACTCATCCTACTTTCCTAACAACTAAAGTATTTGGAGATTCTAGTATGTGCCTTAAACACTTCTAAAAAACAAAAATACTTGAAAAAGGTACATTCAAAATTGTTAAATCATTTCAGTTGTAACTGACTCTTTGTAACCCCACTTGGGGTTGTCTTGCAAAGATAAAGATTTGCCCTTTCCTTCTCTAGTTCATTTTACAGATGAGAAAACTGATGTAAACACGGTGAAGTGACTTGCTTAAGGTTTCATAGCTAGTGTCTGAGGTCCAATTTGAATTTGGAAAGATGAGCTTTCCTGATTCATTTCTATTCACTGTCTTCCTAGTTACTCTTCATGTCTAATAACTCTGTATTTTGTCCTTGTTAAGACCTCTGTTCATTTCTGGGCACCAGAGTTTAATAATGATATTGATGAGCCAAGGAATTCTTAAAGGGCCATCAGAATTATCTGTCTTGGTGATTCCACCTCTTTTGGGATGTTTTCAAGCAAATGCTAGATGGCCTCTTGTCATGTTATAGTGAGGATTGCTTTGTTGATTTCTTTGGACTGTACTTTTGTGATTGCTATTGGGAAGCACATTTTCCCCCTTACTGACCAGAACAAGTTTACATGGCATACCTAAAAAGTGATAAATTAGTGTTATATAATTGCAGCTTCAACAGCTTTATGAGGGAGTTGTCTTTTTTGGACACAACTTGTAATTTTATATCCACAGAATATTCCTGGTGAAGCAAGTCCCTCTAGCACAACAGAACAGCACGACCTCTCCAGTCTCCCATTTTCAAGAGTTGCCTTTGGTATTGAGTGTTTAAGTGACTTGTCAAGGGACATATAGGCATGATGTGACAGAGACATGACTAAATCTAGTTGTTCTTGTCTCTGAAGCCAGCTTTCTCTCTCTCTACCATGCAATAGTATCTCTCATGATATAGTTTTACTTGTCAAATGTTTTCCTTCCTTCATCCCCTATATTTATTCTTCAATTAAAAATTTTAAAAAGCAGAAACAACCACCACAAAAGAAACAAATATGACAACCAGATAGTCTTAAATTATCAAACTACTGGTAATGAAATGTAAAAATCATCCCATATTGTGAACAACCTAATGAAAAACTTCAGAGGTTTCTAGATATTCTTATTAATTTTTGTTTTTCTCTAAAAAGAAACACATTTAATGAAAAAATATTTTTGCCTAGATGAATCATATCTAGTGAAATGTTATTCAACAAAAGTTAATCAATAGATTGCTCTGAAATCTGTCATAAAATTATAAAAAGTAAGAATTACATTAATGTAATCTAATAAAATGAAATTCCATTTAGAAAGAAAAACAGATGAAGGCATTGCATAATATAGAATGAATATAAGTAATAAATGCAAAACAATTTTTGATTTATGTAACAATGTACAAATCAAATCATAAAAAGAAATATTTATGGTGATATAAAATATAATTATATTACTAGAGAACTCAAATATTCCATGCTTAGAGTATGATAAAATAAATAAAAAGGTCAAGAAAATGAAACCAAATTTGACATATTTATATAATATTAGGAATTAATAGTTCTTTGCAAGAAACGTTATGAGAAAAATAGAACAAATGATTTGTTCCGTGGAATACAAAATTAGGTCACATGTTCAAAATAGGCCCTAATTTATTTGAAAAACAGTATACATATTCTATTTTTAGATATATATATATATAAGTAAAACTGAAAATCAATAATTAATTAATTATGTCTAAAACTAGAAAAATCATCATAAACTATTCTAAAATGTATTCAAAACAAAAAAAATCATGTATGAAAAACTACTAGAATTGGCAAATATAATCTCTGCTACTGGAGAGTGAAGATTGGGAGTAGCATACATGGTATGAGCTACAGTGAGTTAAACCAATGATTATTTCCACTGAGTCTTGTACAAATGTAGTGGGCTCCCAAGATACTGTAGCACCAGGTCATAGTTCCCATGCAGGTATTAGGATTGGGCCTATAATTGGCCACTGTGTTTCTCACCTGAGTTATGAAAAACTTGTTGTTATTGCTACTGTTGTTGTTGCTTGTCCTTCATTCTTGAAGAGGTTCATGATATCAGGAAAGAGATACCATGGCATGTAAATTAATAGGGAGGGTTGTGCAAGATCCCTGGTTTCATTTTTCCCTCCAAAGTCATCTGGATCCAGTGAACAGATATAGATCAGGACAACTGGACACGGCCCTGGATGCAATGGGAGGCTATGACCTTTTTTTTTTTTTTTTTTTGCTGAGGCAATTGAGGATAAGTGACTTGCCCAAGGTCACACAGCTAGGGAATGTTAAGTGTCTGAGACCAGATTTGAACTCAGGTCCTTCTGAATTCAGGGATGGTGCTCTATCCACTGAGCCACCTAGCTGCCCCTGGCTATGACCTTTTTTAAGCTAAAGTCTTCAACAGGTCTCAGTTTGACCGAGATTGCATCCATTCAGCGATTAAGGATAGGTAGCAATTGAGGCAAAGAATCTCCTCTTCTATTTTTCTAAGCTTCCCTTGAATCCTGTGTTTGAAGATCAAAATTTCTGTTTAGTTCTGTTTTTTTTTCCAATAGAAATGATTAAAAATTTCTTACTCCTTTGAAAATTCATCTCCTCCCTTGAAAAATGATGCTCAGTTTTTCTGGGTATTTAATTCTTGGTTGCAATCCCAGATACTTCACCTTTCAGAATATGGTATTCCAGGCCATTTGATCCTTATTGGAGATGCTGGCACATCCCAGATAACCTTGACTATTGCCTCTCAATACTTGAATTGTTTTTGTGTGGTAGATATTCTTATTGACATAGAACTCCCCCTCCAATTATTAGCTTAAATACAATGATCAAAATTCTAGTGATTAGTTATAGTAGGCTAATAAAATAGTTGACAACCAAATCTCCCAGAGGGGAAAAATCATGCTTTTAAGTTTAGTCCTTTAAGTTCTTAACATTTTCTCTACCACTTTAAGTCAACAATTAACAAATAAATAAATTAAGCTCTTATTTGTAGCACTTGCTGATTTTGGACTTGTAATTGTTCACATTGAAAATTTAAAAGTTGACACTTAATAGTCAGTCCAAGCTTACTTCCTGCTAGATGTTGGTAGAGAAAAAAAAAAAGGAAATAAACATGTGCCAGAAATTTCATAATTAGGTGTTTAAAATCCTCAGTAATGAAAGATGTGGAAAGTCAATATAATTAATAATGACAAATACAGCGATAAAGAAGTGGGAAGAAAGGGATTTTTTTTTCCTTTTTGAGCAAAGGAAATTGGGAAATATTCCCAAACCTACTCAGGAAATGTTGGGGGTTTTTTTGCTGTAAAAGCAAATGAGAGGGGTATTAGGAGAACTCCTAAACAATGCCACCTATGCAACCTATGAAGTAGGGCCAGGTACCAAAAGTGAAAACAATTCATTTAGGCAATGGAAGTCAGTACCCATTCTATCAGTGAACCTGTTCATATCATCAAAACTTCTATTACTGGTGAGCAGATGCTAACTTTCAATTAAGAAAATAGGTTGCAGAGTAAGCAACAGAAGTTTCTGTTTAACTATCTGTGAAGTACTGATTTGAAAATAACTTTTTATGGATCGTTGAAAGTGAGATGGTTCTGGAAGGCCTCTTCTCAGAAGGAGTTTTAATTTGGCTTAATCACAGTACAATTTAAATAACTTTTGGACACAGTTCCAAGATGGCATCACCCAACCCTCTTAAACTGTCAATATATATTCTTTTGATAGTATGTCTTGCATTGGAGATGGAGATATAGTTTCACTTAAACTGAGTCCAAGCCATTCCAAAATCTTTGTGGCTCCTCAAATCATTCCTTAATCCTACTATTTCATACAGTGAGGCAGCTAAGGTACCTAGTGGATTGAAGGCTGGTTTTGGGGTCAGGAAAATTGATCTTCTCAAGTTCAAATCTGGTCTCAGAAACTCCCTAGCTATGGTATTCTGGACAAATCACATAACCTTGTTTGCTTCAGTTTCCTTCTCTGTAAAATGAGCAGAAGAAGGATAACAACTCCAGTATTTCTGCCAAGAAAATCACAAAGGTCATTAAGAGTGTGACACTGAAATAATTGAGTAACAACTACAAATTTCGGACAAAGAGGAATATATTCGGATAAAGAGGAATATTCTCTCTCTCTCTCTCTCCCTTTTTATATTCAGTTTTGCTTTTTTAAGTACATTAACAACACATGGAGTATGGGCCATCATGTGCTTTTTGTGTGTCCCCTATCTTTTATATCAAAGTAAATGTTTGTGGATTTATTGATCAAGATCCTTGCCCCTTCCTTAAGATTTTTCTTTAAGCACAAACTATTATTACAGTACCTATTTTCCAGTACCTTTACTTTTCTTTCCAAGTATCCAAAGTGCATATTAGTAACATAATATATTAAATTGTTGTTAGAATAATAGGATCAGGCATTTAGTCCTGGGAGAAAATTTGTAGGCAATGCATCCAACTTCCTCATTATGCAGAAAGGAAAACTAACTTTTTTTTTTTATTCCTGGAGTATTTATCCTTCTTAATAAAGCACAAGATGACATTAGTTTTTCTGCACCACATTATATTTAAGAATATGTTTTATATTTTAAAGTACAATAAGAATTTATTTTTAAATATGACATTTTAGATAAAAAAACATATCAAACAGATGGTGGACTATAATTGGGCCACCAGCCAATACCTCTCTACTCTGTTGAAATCCTTTTGAAGTCTGACTTTTCATCTAGTTGGTTAGCTGTCTCTTTCAACTTTACATCATCTACAAATTTGATGAGTAGACCATCAGTTCCTTTATCCAAATCCCTGGTAAAGAGTCATACGTAGAGATCTCTTCCACATGTATCATTAATAACTATATCCTCTTTGAGTCTAGCCAACAAACCTGTTTCACATCCATTCAATTGAAGTATTGCCTAATTAACATTGCCCACTAAAAGATCATATGATAACTGAATCAAAAGCTTTGCTGCAATATATATGAACTATATCTGCAGCAGTCCCCTCTTGTATCTTAGTAATGAAGTTAGTCTGGCATGACTTTTTTCTTTCAGAAATATTACAGGTTCTTCTTAATCACAGTTCTTTCTAGATATTTACCAACTTTATTTTTAATCATCTTTTCTAGAATTTTGCCAGGATTGGAAGTTAAGTTGACTGGCTTATAGTCTGTATCTGCTCTTGTTATTTAATTCTTTTAATTAATTAATTAATTTTTATTTGCAAAACATATGCATGGGTAATTTTTCAATATTGACCCTTCCAAAACTTTCTGTTCCAAACTTTTTCCTCCTTCCCCTACCTCCCCTATATGGCAGGTATTCCAATATATGTTAACTATGTTAAAATATATGGCAAATCCAATATATATATATGTATATGCATATATATACATACATATTTATACAGTTATCTTGCTGCACAAGAAAAATTGGATCTAGAAAGAAGAAAAAACTGAGAAGGAAAACAAAATGCAAGCAAACATCAACAGAAAGCATGAAAATGCTATTTTGAGGTCCACACAGATTCTACAGGTCTTTCTCTGAGTGTAGATGGCTTTCTTCATCACTGAACAATTGGAACTGGTTTGAATCATCTCATTGTTGAAGAGAGCCATGTCTATCAAAATTGATCAGCATATAATCTTGTTGTTGCCATATATAATGATCTCCTGGTTCTGCTCATTTCATTTAACATCAGTTCATGCAAGTCTCTCCAGGCCTCTCTGGAATCATCCTGCTGGTCGTTTCTTACAGAACAATAATATTCCATGACATTCTTATTCAATAATTTATTCATCCATTCTCCAACCGATAGGTATCCATTCAGTTTCCAGTTTCTATACACTACAAAAAGAGCTGCCCAAATATTTTTGCACATGTGAGTCCCTTTCCCTCCTTTAAGATTTCTTTGGGATACAAGCCCAATAGAAATACTGCTGGATCAAAAAATATGCACAGTTCAATAACTTTTTGATTATATTTCCAAATTGCTCTCCAGAATGTTTGGATCCATTCACAGTTCCACCAACAATATGTCAGTGTCCCAGTTTTCCCACGCCCCCTTCTCTGTTGTTATTTTAATTAGTACATTTGTCCTTCTTTAATCTTATCATACTTGACCTGTTTCCATTGATCTTTCAAGTGACCCTGTAATCTGCAATTACTGAAGAAGGCTCTTTCAATACCCATTGAGGTAATTCTCTTGAGCTAAGGAAGTTGCATTCACTGAAGTATTTATCTCTTCATTTATCACAAACATCAATTCCATGTCACTTATTTTTATTATGTTATTTCCAACATAAAGACTATTTTCTTTGTTAGAAAAGATAGATGCAGAATACTAAGAGAACTATCCTCACACCATCTCCTCTTTAGCAAAGATCTTATATTTTTAAAAAATCCATAGTTTTCATTTTGTAAGTGCCCATAGTTTGGTTCTTTTCCTTTGTACTCAAAGAGGATCAAATGATGTTTGAGTCATTGTATAAGGTGTCTGACTTTTGCTGATTAAGCCAATATGATCATAGAAGATTCCACATGTGCAACACAAATAGTCCATATGAACATATGTAATGGAGATGCCTCTAAACTTGTGCATCTATTTCTTTGGAACCATTGTGATTCTGTTTTGCTCATAGAACATCACATCTTATTTTTGTTGGCAAGACATGTCAGGTAGTTCTGTATTAGTGTTTCCCAGGTCTCACAATCAATTCCAAAGTTCTTCAGAGAGACCTTGAGAGTATCCTAGTATTGATCCTCCTGACTTCCATATGAGCACTTTCTTAGTATGAGTTCCCCATAAAATAGTCATTTAGCAACTACACTTTTCATATTCAAGCAATTTGATCAGCCCTTCAAAATTGTGTTTTCTACAGAAGGATTTTGAACGTTTAGCTTGAGAAAGGACTTCAGATTTAGATACCTTATCTTATCAGGTGATATTTAAAATATTCCTAAAACAATTCAGATGGAATTAATTCTGTTTCCTGGCATGGTACTTAGTGATATACTATCCATATTTCACAGTCATATAATGAGGTCAGCACAATGATTCTTCAGTTTCGTAGGCAGTCTAATACTTCTTTCCCATACTTTCCTTTGGAGTCTCACCAGCATTAAGTGATCTCTCTTAGTGCATGTGTCTTTCAATGTATCATCTATGTGTAATCCTTGGAAACAACACTAGATTAGCAACAAATCTGTTGACTTATCTTCTGGTAGTTATCTTGCCTTGCAACCACTGCTTTTTTGAATGGAAATATTTATCTTGGAGATAAATCTATGGTCCATCCAGTAGTCTGTGCCATATATTGCTTTCCTCACTCTGACATCTTATCTCTTATCCTTACAATGGCATAGTCTATTAAATGCCAGTGTTTATCATCAGGGTTCATTTATAAAGTTTTATTAAATTTAAATAAAAGGAAAAGTGTGATGATGAAGTCATGAGACTGATGAGTCTTCAGTATTAAGTAGCCATTATGGTTGCTGTTTCTATCCCCATTCCCTTCATGAATTCTCTGCCATGTCTAACAGCTTGTGCCTACTCTGGTATTAAAGTCATCCAGAATTACACGTGTATTCAGTTGATGATGAGAGGCTCCAGGTCTTCATAAATTTTTTTATCTCATCAGGGGTCATCATGGAAGGAACCCATGCACTAATAATGGTAGAGTGAAACCTTCCTGCAAGTGTCAATAACATTTTAATGAACCTATATTTACCTCCTTTTGGAAATCATGCAAATTTATTGAATACTTAAGGTTTTACTCTAAAACTTATGATAGCTTCATAATGATCATCCTAGGAACCACTGCAGAAAAAAAAAAACAGGTATCCAGCTCTGATTTCAGTAAATTGATTTTTATTTTCCAGCCTTGTTTTACTCTTAGTTGTCATTTGAATGTGATACCTGCTGATTTCTCTCACCACAAGACTTATTTATCTTTCAGAGCTACTATATTTCTTGTTGTCCATAAACATGCACACATTCCATATGTCAGGGTGAATATAATCATCTTTTCTAAAGTTTTTATACATTTTTATATTTCTACCCTCAGGTAGGATCCCTGCCTGCAGCAAAGTGGGCCAGGCTTAGGTAGGATAAAACAGACAATTTTTAGGGCATCTTTTCTAGCTGCTTCCTCATGCCAGGAGGTAAATAGTGAAGTCATTTAAAAAGACTGCTTAGACCCCTAGGGGCTGCCAAATCCCACTTTTTCTTGATATCAGTGAATAGATGACCCCATGCTGTGGGTTGCCTTTGTTCAGAATAGTGAGAGCTCCAAGTGTTGTATTCATACCTACTGCTTCATTATTGCCAATTTCTAAAGGACTTCAAAATAAGTAAAAATTGTAAAATTGTATGGATATATCTTTTTATTGAAGTATAAATTTGATTTACATCAGGCAGAGTTGCTCAAACTCCTTGACCTCACTGTCTCTTTCAGGACCATAGAAGTCTAGTGATGAGGCACAAGTCAATACTACTGGCAATGGCACAGGATTTAGTGGATGACTATGATATTTTTTTTTATATCTATCCAAGCTCTATGTAATCTATGGCACCTATTTTAACACCTCCATGACTTATTGGAAGAAATTTTTAGCATCTGACTATTCCTCTGGGCAAGATTTTATGTATTGGGGTAGACATCCACTCTTTGAAACTCATCTACAATTTTAAGGCCAGTCAATATGATGATTGCAACCATATCTCTACTACGGTTTTTGGGGGACATGGGTGAAAGTTGAGTGGCAGGTGGAAATCAAAGGTGGAAAACATCCCTGAATGAGGCTCAAAATCTTTCACACAATGGGGACTAGTCTTTCCTTATCACCCCACAAACCCTTCTTAATTACCTACTATGTTCCAGACACTGTGATTAATGACTAGGAAAGGAAAAAAGAGGCCCAACTCTCAGGAACTCCCTATCTTATGGGGGAAACAAAACACAACAGCTATGTAAAATACATATAGGCAGGATAAATTGGAGATAATCAACAGAGTGAAGACTTAGCATTAAGAGGGATAAGAAAAATTTCTTCTAGTAGGTGGGATCCAAGATGACACCTGAAGGAAATAAATAAAGCCAGTGTATAGAGATGAGAAGAGAGAGTCAGATGAGACAGAAAGTTAAAATATCCATATGGACAAAAAAAATTGATCATAGTCTGATAGCTCTCTATCCAACTATCTATTCATCCATCCATG
>JAJPUD010031792.1:501-12312 GCA_023553655.1 Myrmecobius fasciatus | reverse complement strand
AAGGAACAGATTCTGCTAGCAGCTAGAAAGAAACAATTCCAATACCGAGGATCAATAATGAGAATCACACAGGATCTGTCAGCCTCCACACTGAAGGATCGAAAGGCCTGGAACCAGATATTCCAAAGGGCAAAGGAACTTGGATTACAACCAAGAATAACCTATCCAGCTAGAATGCGTATTATCCTTCAGGGAAGAAGATGGTCATTCAATGATATAGGTGAATTTCACCTGTTTCTAATGAAAAGACCGGATCTGAACAAAAAATTCGCCACCCAAACACAGAACTCAAGAGATACATAAAAAGGTAAAAAGGAAAGGACTCTTGAGAACTTTATGTTTACTACGGGGATACTTAAAGTTTGGGGGTATAATTAACTAGATATTACTTTGATAATATGAAAAAGATAACTAGAGGGGAAAAGGTTGTCATACTCGGGAAAAGAGGGAAAAAGTGGTAAAATAAGATCTACAAAAAAGGAGGTAAAAACAAGGTAAAATCACTTGAAGAGGGAAAGAAAGCCTAATATAATTAAGAGAAAGAGGGGAGGGAGATGAGCATTGTGTAAATCTTACTCTCATCAGGTTGAGCTCTAAAAGTGTATATCAGACATTTGATTTCACATAGAAACTTCTCTGTTACTAGAGGGAAGTGGGAGGGGAAGGAGGAAAAGAAAGGGACAAACTAATAGAAGGGAAAATAGAAGAATCAGGGAAAGGAGTAAAAACAGGGGGAAGGGATCTAAAGGGTGGAGTATTGTTTGGGGGAGGGGGTCATCAAAACCAAAGTACTGAGGAGGGGGGAAGGGAGAAAAAGGAAAGGAAAGGGGAAATCATAACTTGGATAAATAAGATGGCAGGAAATAAAGAATTAGTTATTCTAACTGTGAATGTGAATGGGATAAACTCTCCCATAAAGCGGAAGCGGATATCAGACTGGATTAAAAACCAGAATCCCACAATATGTTGTCTACAAGAAACACATCTAAAACATAGTGACACATATAGGATGAAAGTAAATGGCTGGAGCAGAAAATATTATGCTTCAAGTGAACAAAAAAAGCAGGGGTAGCAATTCTTAACTCAGATCAAGTAAAAACCAAGAGAGATCTAATCAAAAGAGATAAGGAAGGAAACTCTATTTTATTAAAGGGTACCATAGATAATGTAGCAATATCTATACTAAATATATATGCACCAAGTGCAATAGCACACAAATTCCTAGGGGAGAAATTAAGAGAGATGCAAGAAGAAATAGACAGCCAAACGATACTAGTGGGGGATCTCATCCTTGCTCTCTCAGAATTAGATAAATCAAACTACAAAATAAACAAGAAGGAAACTAGGGAGATAAACCAATTGTTAGAAAAGTTAGTTATGATAGATCTATGGAGAAAGTTGAATGAAGCCTGTAGGTAGTTTACTTTTTTCTCAGCAGTCCATGGAACCTATACAAAAATTGACCATGTGTTAGGGCATAAAAACCTCAAAATCAAATGCAGAAAGGCAGAAATAGTAAATGCATCCTTTTCAGATCATGATGCAATAAAAATCACATGCAATATAAGGCCAGGAGAAAATAAACTAAAAGTTAATTGGAAATTAAATAATCTAATTCTGAAGAATGAATAACTGAAAGAGCAAATCATAGACACAATCAATAATTTCATCCAGGAGAATGACAATAAGGAAAAAAACATACCAAAATTTGTGGGATACGGCCAAAGCGGTTATAAGGGGCAATTTTATATCTCTAGATGCTTACTTGCATAAAATAGAGAAAGAAAAGATCAATGAATTGGGCTTATTATTAAAAAAAAACTAGAAAAAGAACAAATTAAAAACCCTCAATTAAATACCAAATTGGAAATTCTAAAACTAAAAGGAGAAATTAATAAAATTGAAAATAAGAAAACTATTGAATTAATAAATAAAACTAAGAGTTGGTTCTACGAAAAAACCAACAAAATAAAAAAAAACCTTTAGTTAATTTGATAAGAAAAAGGAAAGAGGAAAATCAAATTGTTAGTTTCAAGAATGATAAGGGAGAACTTTCCTCCAATTAAGAGGAAATTAGAGCAATAATTAGGAGTTACTTTGCCCAACTTTATGCCAGTAAGTTTGATAATCTAAATGAAATGGAGGAATATCTACAAAAATATAGATTGCCCAGGTTAACAGAAGAGGATATAAATTATTTAAATAGCCCCATATCAGAAAAAGAAATAGAACAAGCTATTAACCAACTCCCTAAGAAAAAATTTCCAGGGCCAGATGTATTTACATGTGAATTCTACCAAACATTCAAAGAACAATTAATTCCAATACTACACAAACTATTTGAGAAAATAGGGACAGAAGGTATACTGCCAGAATCCTTCTATGAGACTGATATGATGCTGATAGCTAAACCAGGTAGGGTGAAAACAGAGAAAGAAAACTATGGACCAATTTCCTTAATGAATATTGATGCAGAAATTTTAAATAAGATATTAGCAATGACATTACAGAAACTCATCCCCAGGATAGTACACTATGACCAAGTAGGATTTATACCAGGGATGCAGGGCTGGTTCAACATTAGGAAAACTATCAGCATCATTAATTATATTAATATCCAAATTAACAAAAACCATATGATTATCTCAATAGATGCAGAAAAAGCCTTTGATAAAATCCAGCATCCTTTCCTATTAAAAACACTAGCGAATATAGGGATAAATGGGCTTTTCCTTAAAATGATCAGTAGCATCTATTAAAAACCATCAGCAAGCATCATATGTAATGGAGACAAACTAAAACCATTCCCAATAAGATCAGGAGTGAAACAAGGGTGCCCACTGTCACCATTATTATTTAATATTGTATTAGAAATGTTAGCTGTAGCAATAAGAGAAGAAAAAGAGATAAAAGGAATCAGAGTAGGTAATGAAGAAATCAAATTATCACTCTTTGCAGGTGACATGATGGTATACTTAGAGAACCCTAGAGACTCAACTAAAAAACTACTAGAAACAATTCACAACTTTAGCAAAGTGGCAGCATTCAAAATTTATCCACATAAATCATCAGCATTTTTATATATTACCAACAAAGTTCAGCAGCAAGAGATACAAAAAGAAATTCCATTTCAAATAGCAGATGATAGGATAAAATATTTGGGAATCTATCTGACAAGGAAAAGTCAGAAACTATACGAACTAAATTACAAAACACTTTCCACACAAATAAAATCAGACCTAATCAATTGGAAAAATATTAAGTGCTCATGGGTAGGCAGAGCGAACATAATAAAAATGACAATACTACCCAAACTAATCTACTTATTTAGTGCCACACCAATCAAACCCCCAAGAAATTATTTTACAGATCTAGAAAAAATAGTAGAAAGTTCATTTGGAAGAACAAAAGGTCAAGGATTTCAAGGGGATTGATGAAAAAAAAGGCAGATGAAGGTGTCTTTCCTGTACCAGATCTAAAACTATATTATAAAGCAGCGGTCATCAAAACCATTTGGTACTGGCTAAGAAATAGAGCAGTCATTCAGTGGCACAGGATAGGTTATCAGGACAACCTAGACATTAACCTTAACAATCTAGTGCTTGATAAACCCAAAGACTCCAGCTTTTGGGATAAATACTCTGTATTTGGCAAAAACTGCTGGGAAAATTGGAAACTAGTGTGAAAGAAATTAGGGCTTTACCCATACCTAACACCACATACCAAGATAAGATCTAAATGGGTTCCTGTTCTAGATTTAAAGAGGGACTTTTAAGCAAGTTAGAGGAATGTAATATAGTTTATCTCTCAGACCTGTGGAGATGGAATAAATTTATGTCCAAAGAAGACCTGGAACTCGTAATTGAACACCAGATGGATAATTTTGATTATATTAAGTTCAAAATTTTCTGTACAAACAAAATAAATGCAGACAAGATTAGGAGGGCAGCATCAAATTGGGAAACCATCTTTACATTTAATGGTTCTTATAAAGGCCTCATTTCTAAAATATATAGAAAATTGTCTCATATATATAAGAATTCAAGCCACTCTTCAATAGATAAGTGGTCAAGGGATATGAACAGACAATTTTCAGATGATGAAATTAAAACCATCCCTAGTCATATGAAAAGTTGCTCCAAATCACTATTGATCAGAGAAATCCAAATTAAGACCACTCTGAGGTACCACTACACAGCTGTCAGATTGGCTAAAATGACAGGAAAAGATAACGATGAATGTTGGAGGGGATGTGGGAAACCTGGGACACTAATACATTGTTGGTGGAACTGTGAATGGATCCAGCCATTCTGGAGAGCAATTTGGAGCTATGCTCAAAAAGTTGTCAAATTGTGCATACCCTTTGACCGAGCAGTTTTTCTACTGGGCCTATATCCCAAAGAGATCTTAGAGGATGAAAGGGACCCACATGTGCAAGAATGTTTGTGGCAGCCATTTTTGTAGTGGCTAGAATCTGGAAACTGAAAGGATGCCCATCAATTGGAGAGTGGCTGAATAAATTATGGTGCATGAATGTTATGGAATATTATTGTTCTGTAACAAACAACCAGCAGGACGATTTCAGAGAGGCCTGGAGGGACTTGCATGAACTGATGCTGAGTGAAACGAGCAGAGCCAGGAGATCATCATACACAGCAACAACAATATTACATGATGATCAATTCTGATGGACATGGCTATCTGCACCAAAGAATTGTCTCAAACCAGTTCCAATTTTTAACTGAAGAAAACCATATACACGCAGAGAGAGGGATATGAAATATGGACCACAATGTAACATTTTCATGATCTCTTTTGACATTTGCTTGCATTGTGTTGCCTTTCTCTGATTCTTTTTTTTTTCTTGTAGATAGGATTTTTCTTGCATAACTTGTCAAGCATTTCAACATTATTAACATGTAGTGGACTTCCTGCCATCTAAGGGAGGGGAGGGGACTGGGGGTAAAATTTGTAATGGAAAGCTTTGTAAAGATTAATGCTGGGGAACTACCCATACATATGTTATACAAATAAAAAGATTTAATTAAAAAAAAAGTTTTTTCAATGAGAAAGGACTTCATATTTGATACAATAGGAAATAAGATCCCAAAGATCATTGAATAAGGATCTTAACTTTAATTTCATTGAAAACGTCAACTTGGCATGTGACTTACCAAGTCTTTGGAGTGAAGAGAGACTTGAGTCAGGAAGACTAATTAGAAGACTATTTTCTTGATCTAGATGAGAGGTGCTTAGGCCTAACTAGGATTACCTCAGTTTGAGTGGAGAGACAACATGTATATGAGATATGAAATTTGAAATGACAAGATTTGACAATGGGCTGCCTAGGGGAAGTTAGTGAGAGTAAGGAGTGACTCAGGTTGAAAACCTATCTTGGTATCTGGAAAATTTATAATGTCCTTTGCAGTGATAAAGAACTTTAGAAAGAGGGAGAATTTGGTGGTGAGGAGGAAGAAAATAAAATTCGGTTTTTAGTACTTCAAACATTTTGATTATGAACTATCTATGAGACGTGGGGTTTAATCTGTCCATAAGACAATTACAGTTATGTAGAATCTCTAAGGATAGATAAAAGATCTGACAATAATCTGTATAGTGATGATAATTGAACCTATGGGAGCTGATGAGATGACAGATTGTTATAGTATAGAGTGAAAAGAAAAGATGTCTAATGAAAGAAGCTCAATTAATTATTTTATTAGGGAGAGCAAGCCTATTGATTTTAAAGTGTATTATAAGCAGCAAAGAGGAGAGTAGGTTCCTTAATTGCTGGATCCTTTGATACTTCTTTCTCCTAATTCTTGGTCACTGTTAGAAAGTACCCACAGGTTCTCATAAGGCTTATTTAATTTTATTTTTATTTCTTAACAGGTTATAGTGGAAATTCTTTGCAGAACCTCTATTTCTTAAGAGGCAATCAAACCTGACAAGCACTGACCTTTGCTAAAGTAATATTTTAATGTTAATGGTTATTCTAATCTAGAAATAGCCCAGGGACCTGTTAATTCTCACATACAGTTTTAGCCAAGTTAGGTTATTCCTAGTAATTGTTCCACCAGGGATGGTATCCAACAGGCCATATGCACAGAGTTCTACTAGTTCCTCAGCTTTTTTCTCCCATACTTCTACCTTATACCCAAAATACACACATCTTTTAAATGCAGTTATCAAACTTGGATTTTATGGCATCTTAAGTCAAAACCTATAGCAACATCTATATTATACTAAATGTATCTCATAACCTGGACATGGATGTGAACAGATTCAGTTCCTATTCTGAATTGTATATCTTTAATGATTTCTTCTTTATTGAAAGGTGTTCTCCCATTCATCATCATGTATAAACATAACCTAATGAGTCCAAGACAAATCATTACTTACTTTTTGACCATTCTTTGAAAAAATACCACCATTTTTTACGTAAGACATAATTTCATCTTTGTTTTTCTTCACACTACTATAGGTTTTTCTTTTACATAAAATAGATTTGATATGTTAATTTTCATCACACTTACGTTTTATAACAAAGAATGACTCTCCTCAATCAACTTATCAATAAGAAATACAATAAATTAGTGAAGTGTTTTGCATCCAAAGAAGAAAAGCCTTATTACCAGGATGATCACAAGGAGATGATTTTTTTTATCTATAGAAAATCATAAAGACCACAAGTTATGATCTCCATCAATTGCCTAAATTAATGAAATGTGGGTGAATTGAAATGTTGGATTTTTAAATGTTATCTAGCATATTTTATAGAATGTTTATTAGTGACATTCTTAATATAACATCATCAGCTATTTGATTCATATGATGTGTTAAAGTTTACAAAACACTTTAAAATTTTAATTTATTCTCACAAAAAACCTGAAAATTGGACCTTATTAACCGCATTTTACAGATGAAAAAACTGAGGCAGATAAAGACTAATGATTTGGCCAGTGTCACAAGGAAGTATATGAAGCCAGATTTGAATTAACTGAATTAACTGAATTTGTTCTTCCTTGACTCTAAAGCTAATACACTAGTCTCTGTTCCATTCATCTTCATATTAAGTTTCATATAAAAGATTTACTTGGAATTACTATGCTTGTTCCTAAGTTTCCTCATGGCTACCTTCATCTCCTGATTCCTCAAGGTATAGATAATGGTGTTTAACAGAGGTTAATAACAGTATAAAATACAGAGAAAATTTTAGTCCCTGAAAAGTTGCTAAATGGCCAAGCATAAATGAAGATACATGGCCCAAAGAAAAGATTGACCACAGTGATATGAGCAGACAGTGTAGAGATAGCTTTTGACAGTCCACCATTGGAGCGATTATGGACAGTAACCAGAATGACAGTGTAAGATAAAAGCAATAGAATGAAGCAAATCACTGAGAGTAGCCCACTGTCAGCAATGACATAGAGTTCCGGAATGTAGGTGTCCCTACAGGCAAGTTTGATCACTAGGGGAAGGTCACAGAAAAGATTTTCCACAACAATTGGCTCACAAAAGGTCAAGTTTACAGTCAAAACCACTTGACTCATAATGTGTATGAAACCAATGGTCCATCAGAATAGCACAAATCCTTGGAGCAGGTGATGGCTCATGTTAGATATATAATGAAGAGGTTTATATATGGCAACATATCTGTCAAAAGCTATAGCAATGAGGGCAGTCATCTTAGCACCCCCAAATAAATACATAAAGAACATTGGAGTCATGCATCCCCATAAGGATATAGTTCTCTGTTCTCTGAATGAATCAACAATCATCTTGGGTGTAGTGAGAGTAAAGAGGCACATGTCAAAAAAAGGAGAGGTTGCCAAGGAGAAAGTACATTGGAGAGTTCAGATGGGAACTAAATGTTACTGTGGGGACAACGAGGAGATTGCCTACAACCAGTGGGCACAAATATAGAGCATGAAAAAGAACGCGAAGTAGAGAATCTGAAGTGTCCGTGATCCAGAGAAAACTAGTAAAACAAATTTAGAAATTGTGGATTTGTTCATGAGATCCCTCAGTCCAACTAATAAGTGTTGCAGATGTCCTTAAAGGAAAAAAAACGAATCAGAAATCAATTTTAGTTAGTATATATTTTTAATCATCACTATTTACTTTTATAATAATACATAGCTAGTTTTTTTTTTAAGTATATCATTAACATACCTTGAACCATGAACTATTTTGGGAGTCCTTAAAATGGTATTACGTTGTAGATTAAGACACCTTAGAAAGACAATTTGGTAATTTTCTAAGTAAATAACCTTTTAAGAAGTCTAACATGGACTCTATTGATTAAATGTTTCTAAATGGTCAATAGCACTCTTTTGCTAGTTTTATCACACCACTAAAAAATTCCAAAACCTACATAAATTTTTGGTATATTCATTGAGTTCAGGTCTTGGTCCTACATTATAAGAAAGACAGTGAAGAACAGGAATACATAAGAGTGGGGTGTGCTGGGATAAAGAGCTGAAATTATATCAATCAACAATTGATTAAAGGAACTGGAAATATTTGGAAGACATGCAAAAGTTAAAGGGAAATATGAAATGTGGAGAATGAGAGGAGTCTTTGAACAAGTGATGAAAGGAAACCATAGTTCTACAGTTTGGATAAAAAAGACTTACAAAAAAAGTCATTTGAGGTAACATGTTAAAATACATTACAAACTTGAAAGTACTATATACATAGTAGTTATTGTCATGCATGATAGACATATGCAAGTATTTAAGAGAGTAAATGGAAAATGATTAGATTTATTGGTGCTTGCTCCACAAGGCAGAAATATTACCAGTGGATAGAGAAGAATTTGGGGTCAATGCAAAGAAAAATTGTATAACTGTTATGTTACACAACAATGTTAACTTCACTCACAACTTCCAGAATTTGCTATAGAACCCCATTGGCTATTGAATCAGTTCTGTTCATTTTGTCCACTTCTTTTGCTTGACTTTGCTTATGTGATTTTCCCTGCTATTCTGACCTTAGAAACCTCTGCTAATTGATGTTTTAGATGTCAGTTGTTTCAAAACAAAAAAAAAAATCAACAAAAATAATTATTTGGCATCAAGTAGTCTAAAAAGTATAATTCATTGAATTCAGAAGGATTTTAAAATATTTACATACTGTCAGACCAAAATGTTTTTTATATGTAGAAAAAAATGAAATAAATAACTTTTCTTATTCAATTTCTTTATAAAATCTCATAGGTAAGTACAGTGAAAAATAATCTTACGGATATGTTGACAAACAAGTGCATGTGCCCAGTCAGTATTAATGACACAATATAATATCCTCTTTGTGAAGACTTTAGACCTCATGTAAACATAAGGGATATATTGCCATGTAGATATGTCACTCTGAATCCATTAGAACATGGTTCTAATATTATCTTGTCAATCAACTTAAATGAATATAACTTTGCTCACCTCCTATGGATACCACTTCATTATCTATGGTACCCTTTAGTAAAATATAGTTTCCTTTATTATCTCTTTTAATTAGATTTATCTTTACTTTCACTTGATCTGAGATAAGGATTGTTACCCCTGCTTTTTTTTTTGTTCAACTGAAACATAATAGATTCTGCTCCAGCCCTTTACCTTCACTCTATATGTATCTCTGTTTTAAATGTGTTTCTTGTAAACAGCATATTGTTGGATTCTGTTTTTTTTCCAGTCTGCTATCCACTTCCATTTTATGCGAGAGTTCATCCCATTCACATTCACAGTTAAAATAACTAAATCTGTATTTCCTGCCATCTTATTTACCCAAAGTTATATTTTTCTCTGTCCTTTCCCCTTTCTCCCTTCCCCTCTTCCAAGTATTTTGCTTTTGAAGACCACCTTCCCCAAACAGTCCTCCCCCTTTTAGAGCCCCTTCCTCTTTTTTACACCTTTCCCCTAATTCTTCCATTCTCCCTTCTATTAGTCTATCCCTTTCTTTTCTTTCTTTCCCTCCTACTTCCCTATAAGGAGGGAAAAATTTTTCTGTGAAACCAAATGTGTCTGACATACTACATTATAGCCCAGTCTCATAAGAGTAAGATTCACACAATGCTCATCTCTCTCCCTTCTTTCCCTAAATTATATTAGATTTTCTTTGCCTCTTTGTGATATTTTACCTTATTTTTACCTCATTTTTTTACTTTATTTTACCTATTTTCCTCTCTTTTTCCAGGATGTTAGCTCTTCCACCTCTAGTTTCTTTTTCATTTTATCAAAGCAAAATCAAATTATACCCCCATTCTTTAAGTATACTCATTGTAGAAATATAGTTCTCGGACTTCCAGGGGGCGGAGCCAAGATGGTAGAGTGAAAACATGACTCTGTGCGTCCTCCTCCGATCTTCTCTCAAATCAACAAGAAAATAAGCCTCTGAACTGATCTTCAAGTCAACGAATCCAGAAATATATGGACACTGTTTTCTGAAGAACTTCATATCAGGTTTATCTAACTCTGACAGAGGGATAAACAGTAGACTTGGGTGTAGGCCGAAAGTGAGGGTGGGACTCAGCTCAGATCATAGTGGCAGAAACTCCACACTCCAAACTCCAAACACCTGGAGTTTATCTGAGGCACTTGAGAAACTCGGCCCTGATTGTGGACAGGTGTTCTGGCAGACTTGCCTTGTTTAAGGAGTAATCCCGATTTAGTCCTATCCTCCAGGGGCCCAGCACCTTAAGTTATGTTGACAAATTGCCCCAGGGCAAAAATATTTTTTCCGAGCCTCAAAGAGACATCCACACTGTCAAAAAAATTAAGAAGTAAAATAGAGCTCTCACTATAGACAGCTTTTATCAAGAGAAAGAAGGGATGACCCCAGATCCTGAGGTTCCTTTAGACAAAAATCCAAAGGAAGTTATTAAGGGCCATCACTGGTCCCTTTTCTTTCTTTTTTTTTTTTTATTAAAGCTTTTTATTTGTATAACATATGTATGGGTAGTTCCCCAGCATTAATCTTTACAAAGCTTTCCATTACAAATTTTACCCCCAGTCCCCTCCCCTCCCCTAGATGGCAGGAAGTCCACTACATGTTAATAATGTTGAAATGCTTGACAAGTTATGCAAAGAAAATCCTATCTACAAGAAAAAAAGAAAATCAGAGAAAGGCAACACAATGCAAGCAAATGTCAATAGAGATCATGGAAATGTAACGTTTTGGTCCATATTTCATATCCTTCTCTCTGGGTGTATATGGTTTTCTTCAGTTAACAATTGGAACTAGTTTGAGACAATTCTTTGTTGCAGAGAGCCATGTCCATCAGAATTGATCATCATGTAATACTGTTGTTGCTGTGTATGATGATCTCCCGGTTCTGCTCGTTTCACTCAGCATCAGTTCATGCAAGTCCTCCCAGGCCTCTCTGAAATCGTCCTGCTGGTCGTTTCTTACAGAACAATAATATTCCATAACATTCATATACCATAATTTATTCAGCCACTCTCCAACTGATGGGCATCCCTTCAGTTTCCAGATTCTAGCCACTACAAAAAGGGCTGCCACAAACATTCTTGCACATGTGGGTCCCTTTCCCTCCTCTAAGATCTCTTTGGGATATAGGCCCAGTAAAAACACTGCTGGGTCAAAGGGTATGCACAGTTTGATAGCTTCTTGAGCATAGCTCCAAATTACTCTCCAAAATGGTTGGATCCGTTCACAGTTCCACCAACAATGTTTTAGTGTCCCAGTTTTCTCACATCCCCTCCAACATTCATCGTTATCTTTTCCTGTCATTTTAGCCAATCTGACAGGTGTGTAGTGGTACCTCAGAGTTGTCTTAATTTGCATTTCTCTGAT
>JAJPUD010031791.1:0-12313 GCA_023553655.1 Myrmecobius fasciatus | reverse complement strand
GTGGGATCTGAGTGTGGATCACAACATAACATTGTCATGCTCTCTATTGATGTTTGCTTGCATTATGTTTCCCAGATTTGTTTTTCTTATAGATCCAATTTTTCTTGTGCAACAATATAACTGTATAAATATGTATACACATATTCGATTTGTCAAATATTTTGACATGGTTAACATGTATTGGACTTTCTGCTATCTAGAGGAGGGGGTGGGGGTAGAGGGGAAAATTTTGTAATGGAAAGCTTTGCAAGAGTCAATGCTGAAAAATTACTCATACATATGTTTTTCAAATAAAAAGCTTTAATTAAAAAAATCCTTTGAATATAATGTACTAGAAAAAAAGTTTTTTTTAAAAATGCACCCCCATTATAAACTTATTTACAAATGATGCATATGTACTGCAGTACTAATTTTATAATTATAATTTATGCAAAAAAATTAAGAGAATGAGATTAAGATCAAATGGCATTTGATCCTATAGTCAATAGGCAACCCCTAGAATTGACAGAATAGGAGAATGCCACAGACAGGCCTACTCTTTAGAATAATTAGCTTGACAGCTATGCAGAAATTTAAAATGGAAAAAGGAGAGACATGGAAGGATGACCAATTAGGAGGCTACTTAAAGAGTCTAAGAAGGCTGTGAGGTTGTGAAAAGGGCCTGAACTGTGTGGTGCTATGTAAGTAAAAAAGAGGCAGATGGATGCCAGAGACAAAAAAATTCTTTTCCAGGATTGGAAAAGCAATACTAACTTCAATGGCAATGAAGGACAAGTCAAAAGTTGGAAAACAATGTTCCAATTTAGCAAACTGTTTGCTGTCCTTTAAGTTTCAGATAAGTTAGAAAACAATTATCTTCTCTACAACTTCTGCCACTGCCAAAGGAAAGGAAAAGAAAAGGAAAGGGAAAGGAAAGATGCATTTCCAGAAGTCTACCACTTATAAATTTAGCAGTAGTGGATTTCTTTTCACATATGTTCTCTAGGATTCTAAGTAATTAAGAACTCTTTGTCACTGTGTTTGCAGCTGGAAACCTGGCTGAAAACTGTCTCATTTAAGAATGAAGACATATGCTCTGATAGGGAACCACACTGCATTTAGTGTCAAGCTAACACCTCTATTTCTTGCCTTCTGGCAGCTCTTCTTAAGCTTATTACTATCTAGTGCTACCATAGAAGCACTACACAGAAACAGATAGAAATATAAGCCAAAAGACATGTGGCTACTTCAAAAAACTGCCTAATATGCTATTTGTCAGAGCTATTCCTTCCAGAATGTTTTTTTTACTTTAAAATTTATTTTATCTGAAGAAACAGAGCAAGAAAAAAAGCAGAAAAGGAATACAAAACAAAATAAAGCAAAACAAAGTGAGAACACTACCATTTACCCAGCAGAACATCAGGGAAGATTAAAAAAATATAATAACCAGATTAAAAAAAAATATATATATATACACACACATACACATACATATGTATATATATATATATATGAATGTCCATTTTTTTCTTTACTTCCTTGTAAATTATTCTTTGGTTCTCTGCTGTGCACCTTATTTACTTTATTCTTTTTTCCCCTTTCATCCCCTCCAAGCAAACTACAGCTAAGAAGATATATTTATATATACATATGTAAATATACATACATGCATACATGCGCTCACACACACATCCCACACATACCTCTCACACACCACTTTTTTTTTATTAAATGTCCATTTTTTTCACTCAAAATAATTTTGCTGGATATGAAATTTTTGGCCACAGGCCTACTTCTTTTGTTTATTGGTAAATATGATTCTAGGACCTGCAGTCTTT
Source organism: Myrmecobius fasciatus (assembly GCA_023553655.1). Classification (NCBI taxonomy): domain Eukaryota; kingdom Metazoa; phylum Chordata; class Mammalia; order Dasyuromorphia; family Myrmecobiidae; genus Myrmecobius; species Myrmecobius fasciatus. Next base: position 10,496 of record JAJPUD010031791.1, on the reverse strand, counting down.
TATGGTTGCTGTTGACAAGTCTTCTGCAATTATAATTGCAGCTCCATTGTATTTGTTTTTTTTTTTTTTTAATTTTTCCTTGTTTCTTACAAAAATTTTCTCTTTGATCTGGGGGTTTCAAAATTTAGCAATATTATTGTGTGTTTTCCACAAAGGATCTCTTTTGAAGTGATCGGTGGATTTTTTCTATTTCTATTTTTCCCTCATATTCTATCACTCCAGGACAATTTTCTTAGATTATTTCCTGCATTATTATGTCAAGGTTCTCTTTCTGGTCACAATTTTCTGGCATTCCAATTTTTATATTTTCTCTTCTTGATCTGTTCCCCAGATCTGTCACTTTCTTATGTTTCACAATCTATTTTCTCATTCTTTATAATGTTTTGTTATTTCTTGGTCTCTCATAGCTTCACTGGCTTCCCCTGGCCCAATTCTAATTTTCAAACAATTATTTTCATGAGACTTTATACCTCCTTTTCTACCTGGCAACTTTTTTTTCATAAGCTTCTTGTTTTCTTGGTTTTTATGTAGTTTGTTGTTGTTGCTGTTGTTTTTCTTTAATGTCTTACATTTGGTTTTAAAATTCTTTTTTGAGTTATATATTCTCCCTGGACACAAAGCCATTTCACATTACTCTTTGGGGTAGCAGCTTTTTATTTTTCACTAAAGCGGCCTCCTCTGAAGATGAACCCCAGTCTTCCCCGTTCCCATAATGTTTCAATATTTCTTCTTTGCCAATTCATTTTTTTTTTAAAAATGAGGTATTAATGTAAGCACCTTTAATTGTGGGGTAGTGGGATGGTGCCTCAAAATTTCTCCTCCAGCTCTCCAATCTGACCAGGAACCCCAAACCAAGAGCTCCACCTTCCCGATGATTCCTTCTTGCCCAGGGCCCTGTTTCATCAGCACAGCTGGACCTGGTATACCCAATCAGCCCAGGCTCACTCAGTCCTCCCAGACTCAAACCCCTACCCTCACAAACAGTCCTGAAGGTGAAAGTCTCTGTGGTTCCTGTTGAGGCTCCAGCTATACCCAGCTAGCCCAGAGGTGTCTACACTTCATAGGTATCAAACCCCAGCCCAGGCCTTTCTTCAGATCTTCTTGGGTTGTATCAGGAGGACCCCTGTTCTGCCCCAAATCTTCCTGAATTTCCCAAGTCTATGTTCACCCTGAAGAGCAAATTTGTTCTATTTGTGAGGGAAATCTGCAGAGCTTGAAATTTATCCATCTACTCCACCATCTTCCCAGAATTCTCCCCCTAGAATGATTTTGATGATGGGGTGAGGGTAGTTCAGATTAGTATAAGGAACAGAATGCAGGATTCAGAGTCAGGACCTTGTTCACAATTCCAGCCCTCCTCCCTGTTCCCTGTGTGACCTTGGACAAGTTCCTTTAACCTTTCCCAGCCTCCTTTGTAAAATTAGGGATCTGGACTAAGGCCACTAAGGTCCTTCCAGCTCAAAATGCACAATCTGCATGGTGCTCTCCAGTTTGCAAAATTAAATTAATTTTCTCAAAATAATCCTGCGAGATTGGTAGCATAAGCCATAGTATTTTACATATTATCACTGGTAGCATGAGTCAAATTTGTGGTTATTATTAGAAATTTTAAAAGTGCCTTTCCATAAACTTCATAAGGATTTTTTCCTGAAAAGCTTACCTCAAATTAATAGTCAAGCTACTTGAGCTCTCTCAAACCCATTCAGAGGCCTGCTATCCACCTTTACCACATTATTCTTCCAATAAATAGTGGGTGCTAGTTACTTGTCACTAAAAAGTTAAGACACAGGAGAGGTGCTAGGAAAGAGTTGTTTCAGCAAAAAGTAGGAGGTACAATCTAATAGATTTAAAACAACCAAGGGAAATTTATTTCATCACTGTAATTCTCAGTATGGGAACTCTTTGGTATAGTAGAAAAGAGCATTAATTTGGAGTCAAAGGGTTTTCCACCCCAACTTTAGGCAAATTTCCCTAGGCCTCAGTTTCCTCACACATAAAAAATTAAGAAGTTGGACTATATGATCTCTGAGGTCCCTTTCAGCCCTAAACCTAAGAGCCATGGTCCTCTGACCTTGGATAAATTACTTAGAACTCCTTAGCACTCATTTTCACTCTTAGAAAGTAATTGGGATTGGACTAGATATCCTCTAAGGTCCCTTAAAACTAAATCCAGTCTATAACTTAGTAAGTAAAACCAAGGGCACTTTGCCTGAGGTGTGCAGAGGTTAAATGACTTGGGGGGTGGGGGGGGGGCGCGGCAGCGCTTAGAGATCTAGTATTAGAGGGTACTATAGAATTCTATTAAATAAGTGAAAACCAGACCATCAGACAACGTTCTCCTCTGTGCCATCCAATCTCCAACTGACTTTCTGGAAGAACATTTCTTTTCAGTCGGTTTCCAATGGCTTCCCACTGCACATTCCAGTCTTGAAAATTAGCTGAGTATCAGAGCAGCACAGGTTGCCTGGGGCTGTGACTTAAATAGAAGTACACTAACTCCACAAGTTGGCTAAAGAACAAAGCAGTACACTAGGAAAGAAGCCAAAAGGCCCACACTTCTTGGCTTCAGCAAAACACTGAATAACCCCAAAGCATTAAAAAAATAGGCCAGATTTGAGCACCTTCGTGGTGAAGAGACTATCTACCACCAAAGTGGTCAGTCAACCACTGAGTTCTCTGTCTTTGGATGTTCCTAAGAGTCTGTTAACTGAATAACTAAGCTAGAACACCTTTTTTCCTTCAAAGGTTCTCATTCAATTATTGTTCTACAAGAAATGATCAGCAGGATGATTTCAGAGACGCCTGGAGAGATTTCCATGAACTGATGCTAAGCGAAATGAGCAGAACCAGGAAATCATTGTACATGGCAACAACAAGATTATACGATGATCATTTCTGATAGACCTGGATCTTTTCAACATCAAGGTGATTTCAGGCCAGTTCCAATGATCTTGTGATAGAGAGCCATTTGTACCCAGAGAGAGGCCTGTGGGGACTGAAGATGGATCACAAAATAGTATTTTCATTTTTTTTGTTGTTGTTTGCTTGCATTTTGTTTTATCATTTTTTTCTTTTATATCTGATTTTTCTTGTGCAGCATGATAATTGTGAAAATATGTATAGAAGAATTGAGCATGTTAGCATATATTGTTTTACTTGCCATCTAGCGAAAGGGTGAGGGGAAGGAAGGGGGAAAAAAAATTGGAACAAGGTTTTGCAAGGGTGAATGTTGAAAATTATTTATGCATGTTTCAAAAATAAGTTTTAATAAAAAATTTTTAAAAGGCAAGGAAATTTTTAAAAAGATTCTCATTCAATTCAACATTTATTTACATGACTTTCTTAATCACCAGCTGCTTATTACCTCAACATCATTTATCATATGATTTATCATATATCATATCATACTTTTCTGGACATTTAAATTTCCACACCTCAGAAAACATTCTTTACGTTTGCATTCTCAGGGCTTGCAGAATTTCTTTGTTTGCCTTTCAATCCAACTCACTACAGCAATTCTTTTAGCATACTTGGTTCACAGTTACCAGCTGCTGTATTGTCAGAGGAGTCAGGATATGAACCTAAGCTCTGTGGTCTCAATATTTAAAAAACGTCTCTTATCACAGATATAACAAATATTACTGTGACCCACTTATATTTCCTACCTCACTTGTAAAATTAAGAGTTGGATTAGGTGGAGGACTAAAGTTCTTTCACCATCCTGAAACCTGTGATGCTATTAGTTAGACCTGAATAAAAACATCAATTAACAAAACTCAAATGTACAAACACCTAAAGCAAGTCATGTGTTAATTAGTGACATTAGATTCTTCTACATTCACTAATAAACCTTTTAATTTTCTAAATGATAATTATTCTGGCTAGCTATCCAATCACTATGAGCAGTATTGTTCCCAAAAAAGAAAGGAAAAATAAATCCTGAGTAAGTCAATGTAAAATAAAAACATTTCTCCATGCCTATTAACTTTAACATAATTTTTGATTCCCAGATGAATAATGAGGCAGGAAGGAATCACTTTTCTGTTACGGCTCACTCCTCATCTCTCACCAAGACAAAACTTGCTCTCAACCTTGCTAGATCAATTCTTTCCATTTTCTATACATTGGCATTACCATCTGTGACCATTTTCCTAGGGAGATAAATACATTATTGTTACAGTGCCCAAAACCTCCCCAAGAAACCATGAGGTTATTTGCTTTAACCTTGACCAGTCAAAAATATAACTGGGAAGCTATTAAGTGGTATAAAATGTGAACAATTGTTATTATCACCCACATAACCACAGAAATTGTCTTGACCTTTATGAAGAATAAATGCCTTCTTAATTTCTAATAATAACTACAATGTTCAACTAATCTAGGCCTTTCGCTAAGGGTGACTCATTCATAGAGCTTACCTACCCAAACCTGCCAAAACCCTTTTACTCTGCCTAGAATTCTCCTTTAATCATCCCCTCCCCATTAGGAGGATAGGAGAAGAATAGAGAGGTGGGAAAAAACAGAAAGGAATGGGAGGAAAAGACAGCACAAAAAGAAGAAAATGAATGTGGAAAGCTAGAGCAGTACAAAATCAAGCTAATGAACCCAAAAAGACCCAAAAATAGGAAAAAAGCTAAGGTATTAAGTTATGAAGTTCAAGATGCAAAGATACAGACAGATTAGATAACCACTACAGGTAAAGTAAAGGAACAAAGGGAATTTTAAAACATCTTTTATTGACCTAGACCAATAATTTCACTATTCAACAAGGTAACTGATAAGCAAAAATAAACTCCCTCTACCAACATCACATAGGCTCCAGGGCAATTTAAGGTCTTTGCTGTTTGGGGCACTAAGATATTAAGGGTGCCAGGAAGACAGCCAAAATGACAGAGAACTGAACCGGATCTTCTTAACTCTAATACTAGTTTTCCATCTTCTGTACCACACTGCTGCCTCTGTTAACTGACTGCAAGACTAAATGCAATACAAAGCATATTAGATCACAATCTGGTATAGTGGTAAGACAGAATTAGATGGACAGATTTTAAAAAGGAGAGTTGGAAGGGAAAGAGAAGCAAAGGGGAAATGGTATGGAGATACCACAAAGCATAGGGGCAGCTAGGTGGCGCAGTGGTTAGAGCACCAGCCCTGAAGTCAGGAGGACCTGAGTTCAAATCTGGTCTTAGACACTTCCTAGCTGTGTGACCCTGGGCAAGTCACTTAACCCCAATTGCCTCAGAAAAAAGCTAAAAAAAAAAAAAAAAGATACCACAAAGCATGGTAAAGGCGTCTTCCCAGAAAGATAAGGCAAAACCTTAGGTATCATGACCAAATAAATTTACAAAGAGATAAAGTAAAAGTGTCAAATCAAATTGCAGTCTAAAGCATAAAACATTTTTACCATAATATATTCATTAACTGTTGTGTCTTGTGAACCTAATCCATTCCACTGATCCACTACTCTTAATTTTTAGCCAGTACCAATGATTTTGATGACTTACTGCTTAATAATAAAGTTTTAGTCTGGTACAATTAAGTCACTTTCCTTTGCATTTTTTTTCATTAATTCCATTGAAATTTTTGGCTTTTTGTTCTTCCAGATGAATTTTGTTATCATTTATTCTTGCTATACAAATTAATTTTGTGGCAGTTTGATTGACATGGCACTGAATAAGTAAATTAATTTAGGTAGAATTGTCATTTTTATTATATTAGCTCTGACTACTCATGAGTACTTGATATTCTTCTAATTGTTTAGATCTAAGTTTATTGTGTGAAAAGTTTTGTAGTTGTGTTCATATAGTTCCTGTTTCTCTTGGCAGGTAGACTCCAAGTATTTTATATCATGTATAGTTATTTTAAATGGGATTTCTCTTCCTATCTCTTGCTGCTGGGCTTTTTGGTAACATAAAAATGCCAATGACTGATGTGAGATACATTTTTTTTTGGGGGGGTCTTTTTTTTTTAATTGAAGCTTTTTATTTTCAAAACATATGCAAGGATAATTTTTCACCATTGACCTTTGCAAAATCTTGCAGTTCAAATTCCCCCCTTCCCTCCACCCTCTTCTCCTAGATGGCAAGTAATCCAATATATGTTAAACATGGTAAAAAAATATATATGAATTCAATATAGGTATATGTTTTTATGTAATTATCTTGCTGCACAAGAAGAATCAGATCAAAAAAGGGAAAAAATGAGACAAAATGAAATTCAAGCAAACAACAATAAAAGAAGTGAAAAATGCTATGTTGTGATGTATACTCAGTTCCCACAAACCTCTCTCTGGGTGCTAAAGGCTCTCATCATCACAAGTGGAACTGGCCTGAATCATCTCATTGTTGAAGAGAGCCATGTACATCAGAATTGATCGTCATATATTCTTGTTGTTGATGTGTATAATGATCTCCTGGTTCTGCTCATTTCGCTCAGCATCAGTTCATGTAAGTCTCTCCAGGCCTCTCTGAAATCATCCTGCTGGTCGTTTATTACAAAACAATAATATTGCATAAGATTGATATACCATAACTTATTCAGTCATTCTCCAAAATGGACATCCACTCAGTTTCCAGTTTCTTGCCCCTACAAAAAGGGCTGCCACAAACATTTTTGCACATGTGGGTCCCTTTCCTTCCTTTAAGATCTCTTTGGGATATAGGCTCAATAGAAACACTGCTGGGTCAAAAGGTATGCACAGTTTGATAACTTTTTGAGCATAGTTCCAAATTGCTCTCCATTTACAATTCACAATTCCACCAACAATGTTAAAACTTAGTTACAACACTTCAAAACAAAGGAAATTTGTCTTCTTGCACAATTCCAATCAGTCTCAATATAAAAGTGATGAGCATTACTGCTCTTTCTCAAAGCTCTCTCTGCTCTTTATCTATTAAGGAGACAACATTAATTTGTTGTTAGGATAACTGGTAGATCAGTTTTTCTGAGATGCCAGTGAAATCGCTTTCTATATTCCTGTCACTTTAGAATCAAAGAGAAATGTCAGGGCTTTGTTTCTCTGGAGTTCAGGTTTCTTCAGTGTTGCATTTGAATTTTATAGCTCCTTCATCAAGCTAGTTTTGCAATTAAGTATTTTATACTTTAAAATCTGAATTACTACAATGGTTTCCTTTTGTCTTGTCACTTTAAAATATAGTTAGTAATATTTATCAATGCATATGATCATTCAGCTTGAGATGCACTACTATGGCCACACCTTCCTCTGTTTTTCTGGGTAATAGCCAGAGCTAGAGTTCTTCACTTGAAGAGCTAACTTCATGAAGTTAAAAGTATTACATGAGCTTAAAGTACTTTTAATACTTTGTAGTAAACCAGCATCATGGCACTAAAAAGAATAACATGACCTATACTGTGGTAGTTCTTGCACGGTTGCAGAAATATATTTTCATAGTTTTATACTAGGATTAACTTTAATACAAAACTATTTATACCCAGATTCTACCATCCCCTTCAACGTACACTTTCAAGTGGCCTCAGTCTAGATCAAATAAAGTACACTTTTGTCAGTACCATAGCCACTGAATAAATTTGAGGCTTTAAAACTAAAGAAATGAAGTGGATTCAGTAACAGTCTTCCCAATTATCATTATCATCAGGATATTTAGGTTTATATAAGGCTTTACAATTTGCAAAGCATTTTCACATTGATTCTCTCATCTCTACCCAACCATTTAAAGGTAGGTATTATCCTCATTTTATAGATGAGAAAAATTGAAGCTGTTGCAAGGTTACAGTGACCAAGAATAATTCAAACATTAAGTACTAACTGACTACGCTGAATAATAATAAAAAGTGAATGAAACTAGCAATCCTTGCCATCAAAGAACTTACAAACTAATAGGAGAGATGACATGCATGCAATCTGCAATCAATTATTATATGTCAGAAAATGAAAGGCAGAGAACAAATTAGACAACATCAGAAATTAAAGGTGAGAAAGGATTACTTTTCTTGGGAGAGTAAAAATGACTAGTAAAATCAGCAAAGGAATCAAGGAAGGGATAAGCCTGGGTACAGTGGATTTCAAATCAGAGGATCGGTCCAAAATGGTTTTCTGCTATTTGTTGCCTTGATCAAGTCACTTACCCAATGTGTACCTCATTCTTAAATTGAGGGGATGAAACAAGATGACCTTTAAGGTCCCATAATAAATCTACAATGGGCAAAATGAGCTAGGCCCTGAAAGATTTTAATAGGCTGATAGTCTTATCTAAAATCTGAAGTTATGTTTCTAGTCATATGAAAAAGTTCTCCAAATCACTATTGATCAGAGAAATGCAAATTAAGACACCTCTGAGGTACCACTACACACCTGTCAGATTGGCTAAAATAACAGGAAAAGATAATGACGAATGTTGGAGGGGATGTGGGAAAACTGGAGCACTTATACATTGTTGGTGGAACTGTGAATGGATCCAACCATTCTGGAGAGCAATTTGGAACTATGATCAAAATATCAAACTGTGCATACCCTTTGACCCAGCAGTGTTTCTATTGGGCTTATATCCCAGAGATCTTAAAGGAAGGAAAGGACCCCACATGTGCAAGAATGTTTGTGGCAGCCCTTTTTGTAGTGGCTAGAAACTGGAAACTGAATGGATGCCCATCAATTGGAGAATGGCTGAATAAATCATGGTATATGAATGTTATGGAATATGTTATTCTGTAAGAAAGCAGCAGGATGGTTTCAGAGAGGCCTGGAGAGACCTACATGAACTGATGCTAAGTGAAATGAACAGAATCAGGAGATTATTGTACACAGCAACGACAAGACTATATGATGATCAATTCTGATGGACATGGCTCTCTTCAACAATGACATGTTTCAAACCAGTTCCAATTGTTTAGTGATGAAGAGAGCCATATACACCCAGGGAGAGGTCTGTGGGATCTGAGTGTGGACTACATACATTTTCACGCTCTCTGTTGATGTTTACTTGCATTTTGTTTTCCTTCTCAGGTTCTTTTTTTCTTGTAGATCCAATTTTTCTTGTATAACAAGATAACTGTGTGTGTATATATATATATATGTATATTCGATTTGTCATATATTTTAACATAATTAGCATGTATTAGACTACCTGCCATCTAGAGGAGGAGGTGGGGGGAAGAAAGGAAAAATTTGGAACAGAAGGCTTTGCAAAGGTCAATGTTGAAAAATTACCCATGCATATGTTTTGCAAATAAAAAGCTTTAATAAAAATAAATAAATAAATAAAATTTGAAGTTAGCTCAATCTCTATCAGTGCTCTACACGCAGGAGACACTAAACAAATATATGTTAAAATAGGAAGGGGGGGGAAGAATTGGAAAAGAGGTTAATACATTCCAGACACAAGGATAGTATATAAAATGCAAAAAAAGGAACTACAAGGCAGAATTAAAAGTAGACATATCACAAAACCAACACTCCTTGTGATTTTAACTTAGCCAAAGCTTCCCTTCTTCCCAATTTGGCTTCTATGGGCTTATAGTTGACAGACATTGCTCACTCTGTTTGAGTGATTGTTCATATTAATATTTGGCCTCTCTTGGAGACTTTTTTGCAAATATTTATTTCACCGAGTACCTTAATTGGTATTCACCAATTAGAACCTGGAGGTCAATTCCTTTCTACTTTTTTTAATCAAAACATTCCTTCATGAAGAGTCTCCCTTAACTACTTGGGTTCCTCTTTCTCTCACTTCTCTCAATTCAAAATTTCATCATCTACCCACCATATTCTACAACTGGGCTCCTAATTACCACTGCTTTATTTCATTCATTTGATTTGTCTTTCTGATCAGTCAATACCTACAGGGCAAGAATATCATATATATCATCAAAGTAGCACAAGTGTTGAGCACTATATTTGCTAACTGAATGATTGAGGTTCCCAAGAGCATCATACCCACAGTTGCCATCAGTGATAGCTATGCCGGTAGTACCATATAACAATGATGTGCCCACAGAAAGGGCTCAATCAATGTTTCTGATAATGAAAATCAATAAGAGTGGCAGAACTTCTTTCAAGAACATCCATTAAGAATTTCAACCTTTCTTTACATTTCCATGGTCGCCTTCATGTTAGTAAAGTACTTCATAGCTTTAAAAAATAATTTCTTCCACCACAGTCCTGAGAGAAATGTAGGGCAAGTTTTATTTCCCCTATTTTCCATTTTCTACTCTTCAGGGAGAAGCTTGCCAAAGTTCAAGCAGCTATAAGGCATATTATCTCAAATCTGGGACTTCTGGCTCCAACTCAAAGTTCTTTTCTCTGCTCCCTGCCTTAACCAGATAGATCATCAGCATAAAGAAATATTTATTGAATTGAATTAAATGTAATGGGTAAATGGTTATGATGGAAAAACTTGAGAAACTAGGTGAAAATAAAGGAATTAATCCATATCTGAAATAAGTGAAGGAGAGCAAAGAAATCACTTAAGCCATATACTGTTCTTCTTTCAATGAACTTATACAAATAATACATGGGAGAA
>JAJPUD010031790.1:0-12313 GCA_023553655.1 Myrmecobius fasciatus | reverse complement strand
TTTTGCAAAGGTCAATGTTGAAAGGTCACTCATATGTTTTGTAAATAAAAAGCTTTATATTAAAAAAATAATTCTTGGGGATTTAATTTTGGGCTCTTTTTCAGGAGGTGATCAGTGAATTCTTTTGATGAATATCTTACCTTCTGATTCTAGAAGATTAAGATAGTTTTATTTTATAATTTCCTGTAAGATAATGTTCAGGTTCTTTTTTTCATCATGGCTTTCAAGAAGTCTAATAATCCTTAGATGGTCTCTCCTTAAATCTATGTTCCAGGTCAGTTGTTTTTCCTTGGAGATACTTCATATTTTCTTATATTTTTTTTTCATTTTTTAAAAAAATATTTTGTTTGACTGATTCTTGGAGTCTTTTTGAGTCATTCACTTTCATTTATTCAATTTTAATTTATAGTGTATTATTTTCTTTTGTTACCATTTAACTCCTTTTGTAATTGGCCAATTGAATTTTTTTGTTCATTGCATACTTTTTCCATTTCACATTTTTTTCAAGTGGGGTCTTTATCATATCCCTTTTGTAAGGCATTATATGCTTTTTTTCCATTCCTTCTTGCAATGATCTCATTTCATTTCCCCATTTTTCTTCTAACTGTCTTTTAAGCTACTTTATGCAATCTTCCATGACAGCCTTGCAAAATGGGGACCAGCTGATGTCTCCCTTTAGGGCTTCATCTGTAGTCTTTAGAACCCTCAGGATTTGAGGACTGTTTTTCTTTCTCTCCATAAAAGCTGTCTATAGTGAGAGTTCTTTTTGGTTTTTTATTCATTTTTTTTAGGCTTGAGGTCTGTTTACTGCAAAGGAGGAACAAATCTTTTAAATTGCCCTGGGGAAGTTCTGCTGATTGATTTCCTGTTCTGGGTAATGGAGACTAGATCCAGAGTTCTTCTGGTGCTCAGTGGCTTATAATTTGCCTTTTGTAGCAAATCCACCAAACCACCTGCTTGCACCCAGGACAGAGTAAACTAAGAGGCTCAAAGAAGAATCCCAGGTGCATGGAAGGTACAACCCTCTTACTCTGTACTCCTGCTTCTAGCTCCAGTCTCCCTGTACTGTAGTCTGGCCTTGGCAGACTGCCCCTGCCCATTTGAAATAGACCTTTTCTGAAGTTCTTTCAAGATATCTTCTTTTGGGAAAGCATTGTGCTCCAAATGTTTGTGGACTCTTTGACTGCAAAACCAGTTTAGCCATCTTGGCTTCACCCCCTTTAATTGTATTTCTTAAGAAAAATTTTTCCACCGGCCCTGAAGTCAGGAGGACCTGAGTTCAAATCCAGTCTCAAGACAATTAACATTTCCTATGTGTGTGACCCTGGGCAAGTCAATTAACCTCAATTGCCTCAGAAAAAAAGGGGAAAAAAAGGTAATTTTTTCAGTCAATTTTTGTTCTTCTTTTATCAAGCTATTGACTCTTTTTTGCATACTTCTCATTTCTTTTCCCATTTTCTTCTACCTCTTTTATTTGCTTTTTTAAATCTTATATGGGTGCTTCCAAGAAACCTCTTGGGCTTCAGACCAATTTATATTACCCTTTGAGATTTCCACTGTGGGCATTTTGTTCTCATCTAAGTTTGTCTTTTGGACTTTCTGTCATAGTAATTGTTTATGGTTAGGGTTCTTTTCCATTTCTTGCTTATTTTCTTTCTTTCTCTCCCCCCCATTTTGTGACTTTTATAGGCTACCTCTGCTCCTACAATTCAGGGGACACTATCCTAAGCTTTTTGTGCAGCTCTGACCCTTAGCTTTGAGCACTTGGTCTTTTTTTTTTTTGGTATCTTGCTCATAGAAGGATGTAGTTCTATGTGCTTTTCCTAGAAAACAGCCTGTTTTTCAAGACTAGGGATTTGCTTTCTGTGCTAAGCCTGGAGGTTGCTCCATTGTTCTATTCTGCTCCTGAGCCAGGGGCAAGGGTCTCAGGTACTGATCTGCTGATAATACCCTCTTCTGGATTTCTCTGACATCATCTGAGCTGGGCTGAACGCCCTTTTCATGCCAATGACATTGATCTTTCTTGAGGTCCATCTTATGTATTTTGAGCTAGGTAGTGATTTTATTCTATCAGTCTCTGTTCATATATTTAACTTCAGGTGATTTCAAGGGAAACTGGGAAAGCTTGAGCAGCTTCCAAACTTCCCTCCAATTTATTGGCTCTACCACAGAACCTCAAAACATTAATAAATAAAAATTAGGTCAGGATTGGTGTTGTAATTTATCGTTAGATGGAACTAATGAAGTAGGAACCTCGTTCAACAAATACAGGTAAGCATCTCCAATATTCCATCTTAAAGTTTCCTAGAATACTGGAAATCTAATTGATTATGCAATCAAGATGTTTCCAAAATATATTTTAAAAAGCACAGTTTACAATCATAACTATTAGTGTGAATAAAATGAAATCATACCTAAAATGGAAGAAGAAAGCAGAATGGATTAGAAAGTAGAATCCAGCAATAGTTTTTTTGGGTTTTTTTTTTTTTGGTTTGTTTTTATTTTTTTTCTTTTGTTTTGTTTTCAAGAAAGACACTTGAGGGGAATAGTGGATAGAATACCAGCTCTGAGGTCAGGAAATGCTTAATTCAGATCTGGCCTCTCATACTTACTAGTTGTCTGATTTAGAGCAAGTCATTTAAACCTGATTCCTGCACACCATACCACCCCCACGCCCCACAAAAAGAAAAAAAAAACATTTAAAATGCAAAAATACATATACAGGGGAGAAACAGAATGGAAGGAAATACATACCTGATAACTGTGAATGTTAATAGGATCAACTCTCTCATCAAATGGAAGTGAATAGCAGAATAGATTTCAAAACAGGTTTCCTAAAATATGTTGTTAACAAGAAACACATCTGACACAGAGTCATATAACGCATAAAAGTAAAAGATGGGCAAAGAATTTATTATGCTTTAAATGAAGTAAAAAAAAAGCAGGAGTAGTAATTCTGATCTCAGATAAAGCAAAAGTAAAAGCAGAGCTTATTAAAACAGATAAGAAAGGAAAGTACATCTTGATAAAGGGTACCATGAACAATGAAGTTTTATTCCATTTCTGTGCGCACCTAGTAGTAGAGCAGCCAAATTCCTCACTATCTTAAGCCAGTTACAGGAAGAAATAGACAACAATGCTATTCTACTGGGGGAATTCAGCCTTCTGCTCTCAGAATCAGAAAATCTACCCACAAAATAAACAAGAAAGAAACTAGGGAGGTTAATAGGATCTTAGATATGATAGACCTCTGGAGAAAACTTAATAGGGACAGAAAGGAATACATCTTTTCCTCAGCAGCCCATGGTACCTACACAAATATTGACTATATATTAAGATAATAAAAACCTCACAATCAAATGTAGAAAGGCAGAAATAGTAAATTCTTCTGTTTCAGACCACAATGCAATAAAATATATTCAGTAAAGGGCCAGGGAAAGATAAACTAAAAAAAAAATATTGGAAATTAAGTACTCTAATTCTTTTTTTTTTTTTTTGCTTTTTGCTGAGGCAATTGGGGTTAAGTGACTTGCCCAGGGTCACACAGCTAGGGAATGTTAAGTGTCTGAGACCAGATTTGAACTTAGGTCCTCCTGACTTCAGAGCTGGTGCTCTATCCACTGTGCCACCTAGCTGCCCCAAATACTCTAATTCTTAAGAATGAGTGAATCAAATAACAAATCATAGAAACAATCCATAATTTCACCCAAGAGAATGATAATAATGAGACAACATAGTAAAACCTCTGGGATGCAGCCAAAGCAGAATTTTTTTATCTCTAAATAGTTGCATGAATAAAATAGACAAAGAGGATATCGATGAATTAGACATGAAACTAAAAAAGCTAGAAAAAGCACAAACTAAAAATCTGCAATTAAATATCAAGTTAGAAATTCTGAAACTCAAAGGAGAGATTAAGAAAATAGAAACTAAGAAAACTATTGAACTAATAAACAAAACTAAGGGTTAATTTTATATATAAAAAACTAATAAAATAGATAAAATTTTGTTTAACATGATCAGAAAAAGGAAAAAAAAAACAAAAACAAATGACCAGCATTAAAAATGAAAGGGATGGACTTACCACCAATGACAAAGAAGTTAAAGCAATAATTAGGATATATTTAGCCCAATTGTATGGCAGGAACTTTGACAATCTACCCAAAATGGATGGATATTTACATAAATTGCCCAGGTAAACAGAAGAAGGAATAAATTACATAAATAATCCCATTTTAGAAAAAGAAATTGAACAAGTCATTAATGAACTATCTAAGGAAAAAAATTCCTAGGCCAAATGGATTCACAAGTGAATTCTAGCAAACATTTAAAGGATAATTACTTCCAATGCCATTTAAACTATTTGGAAAAATAAGTAAAGAAGGAGTACTGCCAAATTCTTTCTATGACAAATGTGTCATTGATAGCTAAACCATGAAGAACCAAAAGAGAGAAAGAAAAGTACAGACCAAACTCCCTAATGAACATTGAATAATGAGCTATATTTTAAAGCAGTAAATATCCAAAACATTTGGTACAGGATAAGAATTAGAATCATGAATCAGTGGAATAAATTAGATAGACAATACACAATAAATAGGGCCTGTTGTAATCTAGTATTTGATAAACCTCCAAACATCAGATTCTGCAATAAAAATTCACTTTTTGACAAAAACTACAGGGAAATTTGGAAAATAATATGACATAGACCTACATGTTACACTCCATACCAAAATAAGGTAAAAATAGATACCTGATTTGGGCATAAAGGATGATTCCCTAAATAAATTAGAAGAACAAGAGAAAATTTATCTATGAGATCTTTGGAGAAGGGAGGAATTTATGAACAAAGAAGAACTAGAGAACATTATGAAAGGCAAAATGGACAACTTTGATTACAGTTTTTTAAAAAAGTTTTTGTATTAGCAAAATGAACCGAAGCAAGATTAAAAGGGAATTAAAAAGCTGGGGAAAATATTTATTCCCACTCTTTCTGATAAAAGTCTCATTTGTAAAACATATAAAGAATTGTGCCAAATTTAGAAGAATATGTCATTCCCCAAATGATGAATGGTCAAAGGATATGAACAGAAATTTTTTTTTTCAGAAGAGAAAATTAAAGTCATCTATAGTCATATTTAAAAAATGCTCTAAATCATTATTGACTAGAGAAATTCAAATGAAAACAATTCTGAGGTAACACCTCTTAGATTGGCTGAGATGACAGGAAATTATAATGATAAATGTTCAAAAAGATGTGGGAAAACTGCGACTCTCATGCATGGTTGGTGGGATTGTGAATTGATCCAACCATTCTGAAGAGTAATTTGGAGCTATGTCCAAAAGATTGTAAAAAATGTGTATATACTTTGACACAGAAGTGCCATTGCTTGGTATGTATCCAAAGGAAGTCATAAAAGAAGGAAATGGACCCACATGTTCAAAAATATTTGTAGCAGCTCTTTTTGTTATAGCAAAAATTTGAAAAGAAGTAGATGGTCATTAATTGGGGAATGGCTGAACAAGTTATGGTGTATGAAGGTAATGTAATACTATTGTTCTATAAAAATCATGAACAAGTTATTTTTGAAAGGCCTGGAAAGATTTACATGAACTGATACTGAGTAAAACAAGTAGAACCAGGAATATATTGTACATTTTAACAGCAAGAATGGCCAGAATATGAAATGATTAGCTATGAAACACTTGGTTCTTCTAAATTGTTCAGTGGTATAAAGCAATTCCAATAGATTTTGGACAGAAAATGTTGTCTGCATCCAGAAAAAGAATTAAGTAGATTGAATGTAAAGCAACACATGTTTTGTTCACTTCTTTTTTTGTGTTTGTTTTTTTTTTCATCTCTCCCATGATTTCCCCCTTTTGCTCCAATTTTTCTTTGCCAACAAGATTCACAAAGCAATTTATATTAAAATAAATAAATTTATGGAAATAAATGAAATACAAAAATGCTTACAGTTAAAAACAACAGCCCCTGAATCAGATCTGTTATACTCCAACTAAATTTAAAAAGGCAAATATAACAATCATGAGCTCATAAATTAGTAATCAATGACCATTGATTATTAAAGAACTACATCCCACATTTTAGAATGCAGCAAGGAATTCAATTCTTTTTATAGATAAGTTTTTATAGAAAAAATAAAATGGATATGTGAGAAAAACTTAGTTTAAATGATATTTGTTAATAATAGAACATTTCATGTTGTTAAATCTTTTAACATTGAATGTCAGTATTAGGATTTCTATCATTGGATGAATATTGATAAAATTAGTATCTACAGCTACAAAAATTTGTTTATTGTATTTTAGACCAATTCTATATATTATATCATGCCACCTCTTAGATATTCAAAAAGAAAAAAAATTAGTAAACTCTATTTAGTCTAGGACTAGTGAAAAAGTTAACAAATTTCACACCAAAAAAGACATCAAAAAGGCAGTAAATTCTTAGAGGGGAAATATATATTATATAAGTAGTACATATTCATACACTTGTTACTCAAAGAATGTGGATCATATACATTAAAGAATTGAAAAGTATCAAGGTTAAATTAAAGGTTAGATTAAAGAATTATTGCCAGACTGGCTATGTCTATACTTTTATGGTCTTCACTGGTTATGTGTTTTGAAAAGATAGATAGATAAAAAGTCCAGAATAATTAGAAATCATTAAGAAAGATAGCATCTATTTATGTCACAAAAGTTATCTTGCCTATTTCCTCTTTCACCATTCCATATTAGTGAAATAGTAGTCCCCTCTGTTCCACATCACTGAAAGTATCCTTCATTGAACCATTTGGAATTTTAGTCAAATGTGACCATTTTAAACATTTAATACAGGATTGTCATCCTGTTACCTAATGAACACATCAACCTTCTAGAGTATGTGGAATTAGATAAAAAAAAAAAACACTACTGAAGAATTTTGTGAAGTTTCTAAATGTAAATTAATCTTCTCTTCCCTGGTTTTTATGGATGTGTTATTTGCTTGATACAGATAGACAAATCATTAAGCTTTCTGACATATTTTAGCCTGTGAATTATGTCAGTGACAGACATGTGAATTCTGTAATTCTGTGGGCATTTTAATCATTTTACAATGTAATTTTAACTATGGATTTGATTTAAAACTCAAGTGAAACTTTTTTTCTTCTCAAAGTGGCCATTGCATTCCTAAAGGTAGTTGTTCTTAATTTACAACACAACAGAGAAATAGAAACTAATAATAAGAGCCCATAGAGAGCCAGATACAAGATAAGGGCTCAATAAATGTATATTAAATTGATATGATGTGAGTAACTGAAAGTAAAATGATATTTTTCTCAGTTATATAGATATTCAAGCAGAGCCTTCATTAGTTACAAGAATAAGTTATAAGATAGCTTTGATTCTCTACATCTACATCAGAATGGTATGTTGATATCCTTACCATCTGACTAGAGTAGATGATCTATTTTGTCTTTATGTATCATAACTTAGATTTAGTTGTTTGTCATATAGCTGAGCAGGTTTGGTTTAATAAAGTCAATTTCTATGTCCTGTTGTCAATACTTTTTTTGACACACAGCTTAGGAGCCTGACACTTTTTGATTCACTTGTCCCAGTGTCCTCATGGTTACTCTCTAGCTATAAGCAAAAAAGTGTCTTTTTATTCTAGAGATCTTGGCTTAAAGCGAGTCTCTGACACCTTCTTGTTATATGACCACAAGGAGGTCATTCATTCTCTCTAAATGTGATTTCTCATCTATAATATAAGAATAATAATATATGAAATATCTAATCCAAGAAAAAACTGTTCACTGCATAGAGCACTGGTGGTGTAGTCAAGAAGATGGATGCTCATATCTTGACAGTACTTATGTGTTCCATTCAGCAACTCATTTATTCTTTCAGTGACCCCACAAACCTGTCTGTGAGTTAGTCATTGAACAGTGCAGATCTGCACAGTTAAATATAGTTTAATCATTAGGAGTTCCCCCCACCACTGAAATCACAAATTTATTCTTTCCTACACATCTCAAAAAAGATTACCAGTTTTATAGGGAAAATACTAGTCACCTCAAATTCTTCCCCTCTCACATTTAAAATGCCTTCTCCAAAATAAACACCAATTGTTTGGATGCCAAAGCTTTAATCTTCTTGAATTTAGTATAGCATTTGGCACTGGTGATAACATTTGCTTTGTTACTTTCTCCTTTCCTCTCTAGGTTTACAAAACACATATCTCATGGTTCTCCTCTTTACCTGTATCTTCCTGTGAGTATCCTTTTCTGAATTTTTAATCCATGTTAAGACCACCACCCATGCATGTCCAGGAGGACTCAAGTATTAGGACCTATGTTTTTCCATCCACGTCTCTTTTAATCTCAGCAGCTTCCATGGTTTACCTATTATCTTAATGCAGATGATTTCTAGAGAGAGACAGAGACAGAGACAGAGACAGACAGAGACATTGACAGAGACAGAGAGAGAAAGAGAGAGTAGAGTAGATGGATAGATATCTGGATGAATAGACAGAGATATATAAATCAGTTGTGTCTCTTGTGACATAATCTTGAAAATCTTGGGAAAAAAAAGCCTTTTGACAATCTTGAACTGGATCCAAATTTCAATACGTTCAAAACCATCACACATTTCCCAAAAATTTCTACACAGATTCTCCCCTCTTGCTAACTTTTCTATGACTATATAGGATACCACTATCCTCCCAAGCATTCAGACTCCCAATCTTGATGTCATTCTTTAGTCCTCACACAATCAGTAATCAATTATTAATAACAAAAAAATTTCAAGTATGCATATGACAAATACAAATAATGAAATGAAAACATTCTTATATACTTCAACATTAATGCCAGCCATATTCTCATATACTTTACATTAATGTGCTTCATAATTTATAATATTTACTATCATCTATCATGTATTATTTAACTCAAAAAATATTGCCTTTTAAGAAAATTAAAATTGTAAATAAGGCAGATGGTCAAGGGAGTGAATTTTTTAAAGTACAAATTCTTTGCTAGCATGTGCTTATGCATATATGTATGCATACATACAAACATAAAAAACAAAAAAAATATTGAAATTAAAAAGTCTTTACATTGTTAAAGAAACTAGTGTGGTATTCAAAATGACTGTCTCAATTTAACAGCCATTTATTATGTCTCTACTGTCACCTTTGAGGAAAGATGCTCCTCAGAAGGGTTTGTTGATTTGTCCAATGCCACACAGATAATATTTGTCATAGTTGGTACTTGAACACAAGTCTCTAAATTCTAAATTCATCCTTCCTTTCACTGTGCCTTTCATACTCAAGAATTATATCATTAAATTACATGAGCTTTCCATTGCTCATTTATATTTTGTTTAGTGACTTATTTTTTTTTCTTCCGTTGTACATCATAGTATCTTACATACAATATGTCCTCAAGAAATTCATTTAATCAATAAACCATGCATTCAATAAATTCAATAATAGATTAAATGCAAGCATTGTGCTAGGAATTGGAAAAACTCTGACAAAACTGAAACTTTTATTCTCCCCAAGGACATTCCATTCCATTGGAAAGAAATAATACATAAAAGTGATGTGAAAATAAATTAAAAGTGTATAATATGATCATAATAAGAAAAGGACACTAACACCTGTACAAATTATGACAGCATTCTTGAAAAAACAGTGATTGAAAAATTTAATCATTATGAAAGGAAAACATAAAATGCTTCTCTTAATTATTCTCATGCAAATTGCCTATTTATGGGGGGGGGATTCAGCAAAAGAGTTAATGACAGGAAATTATAAATGATCACAATAGTGTGTTTCTGGAGCCAAGAGGGCAGAGAGGACACACGTTTTCTTTAGACCTTCTCTCATGACCATCAGACTAATTAACAAATTCATCCCCTGAATTAGTTCTGGACTGACATAAGCCACACATTTTAGGAGTGTAAAAAATTACTAGCAGAAGATAATTTTGAAGTTCTCTGGAAAAGGTCTGTTTCAATAAGGCATGGAGAGAGGTGGGCCAAGTACAAGCAGGCCAAGCACAAGCTTCAAGTGCAGGAAGTGCAAATACCCTGAGCAGTGTGGGCTATGTGCTGGAGAACCTATTGGAAGAAATCTACAATACTGCTGGATAATCTGCCCTAGCTGTAAGCCAGTAGATCAGCAGAGAAGTTATACAACATCCAAAACAATCACAAAAGGCAAATAGCAAACACCAGAATTCCACAAGACCTGGCCATGACCACCAAGTATCTGAAGTCAACCAGGACAGCCTTTTCCATTTGTAGAGGACACTTGCCTTGCCCTAAAAAGCAGATACCAACTTAAAAAAAAAAAAAAAAAAAAACCTCTGACCATAAATAGTTTTTAGGGTGAAAGAGAACAGATTTCAAACATTGAGGAAATTAAAAGCAAAATATAAATTAGACCCCATCACACAAGGCTCTCCTAGAAGAAATTACAAAATATCTTAAAAGTGAGCTGGAAAAAAATGGGGAAAGGAAATGAGAACTTTACAAGAGGGTTTGGGAAAGGAAACAAATTATCTGAAGAAAATTCATTACAAAATAAAGTTAGTGAAATGGAAAAATCATATAACTCCTTAAAATAGATTTGACAAAATGGAAAAAGAAAATATCTCCTTTAAAACAGTATTTGTAAAATAGAAATAAAAAATAACTCCTTAAAAACAGAATTTGTAAAATGGAAAAAAATCCATAGAACAAAACAACTCATTTAAAAATACAATTGGAGAAATATAAAAAAGCAGTAAAAAAAGTAAATGAGGAAAACAATTCACTAAAAATCAGAACTGAAAAAAATGGAAATGAATGACTCAAGTGAGACATCAAGAATCTTTCAAGTAAAATAAACAAAATAGAAGAAAATGTAAAAAGCCTACCTGGGAAAACAACTGATCTGGAAAACACATCTAGGAGTGATAATGTAAGGACTGTTGGATTTCCCTGCAAATCATGATGAAAAAAAAGAGCCTAGGCATTATTTTTCAGGAAATCATCAAAGAGAACTGCCCTGATATCACAGAATCAAAAAAATAAGATAGCCATTTGAATACCTCCTGAAAGGGACCCCAAAAATTAAAACTCCAAGGTATATTTTGGCTAAATTTTAGAACTATGGGGCTAAAGAAAAATTATTGCACATAGACAGAAAAACAACAATTCAAATATGGAGGAGCCAAAATAAGGATTACCCAGGGATTAGCAGATTCCATCTTAAAGGATGGAACGGCCCAGAATCTGATATTCCAAAAGGCAAAAGAACTTGGAATGCAGCCAAAAGTAGCATTTTCTTTCAGGGAAATAAATGGACATTCAACGAAAGAGATGCATTCCATTGATTTCTGATGAAAAGACTAGAGCTGAACAAAAAATTTTGACTTCTAAACATAAGCCTCAAGAGAAGCATAAAAGGTAATAATAAAATAATTCTTGAGAATTGTATCTGTGTTATGGGTATATATAGAGAATGCATTTACAATTTGATGTTACGGTTATAATATAAGAAAGAAAAAAAGGGGTGGAAAGAGGAGTGTATCCAAAAAAAGGGAAAATGGAGCCTATTGTAATTGAAGAAACAAGGGAGGGGCATGAACATTGTCTCCATCTTATTCTCAACAGATTTGGCTCAAAAAGAGAATATGAGACATATTTGTTTTCACAAACTTCTCTTACTTTATAAGAATGTGGGAGAGGAAAGGGGAAAAGGGAAGGGATAGGCTAATAAAAGAAAAAACAGAAAGAGTAGGGGAAAAATATAAGAAAGGGAGAGGGCCTTTAAAGGGGGAAAGCTGCTTGAGGCAAGTGGTGCTCATAAGTAAAATACTGAAGCAGGATGGAAAGGGGAAAAGAATAGAAAATTATAATTTGGGGTAAATAAGATGATGGGAAATACAGAATTAGTAGTTTTAACTATAAATGTGAATGGGATGCATTCCCCCATAAAATGGAAGCAGATAGCACACCAGATTAAAAGCCAGAACCCTACAATATATTGCTGACAAGAAACACATTTAAATCAGAGTGATATATCCGAAGTAAAGGTAAAAGGCTGGAGTAGAATCTATTATGCTTCAGATGAAATGATAAAAGCAGGGATAGCCATCCTGATCGCAGATCAAGGCAAAGGAAAAAAAATGATGTAATTAAAAGAGATAAGGAAGGAAACTATATCTTGCTAAAGGGTATGACAGATAATGAAGCAATATAAATACTAAGTACATATGCACCAAGTGGTATAGTATCCTAATTCCTAAAGATGTTA
>JAJPUD010031788.1:0-12314 GCA_023553655.1 Myrmecobius fasciatus | reverse complement strand
AAAAAAAAATAACAACAACAATTACAAAAACAGCTTCTACTCCAAAGAGTAATGTGAAATGGCTCCCTGCCCATAGAAGATTTATAGAAGAGCTCAAAAAAACCCTCAAAAACCAAGTGAGACATTGAGGAAAAACTAAAGAAAAAAATTAAAACCATCCAAGAAAAACAAGAAGATTATGACAAAAAGAGGTACAGAGTCTCAAAGGTGAAAATAATTCTTTGAAAATTAGAATCAGACAAGGGGAAGCCAGTAAAGCTATGAAGAGACCAAGAAATAACAAAACAGATTATAAAGAATGAGAAAATAGAACAGAATGTTCAGGTAAGAACAGAAACAACGAATAAGAAAAACAATAGATCTAGAGAACAGATCAATAAGAGAAATTATAAGAATAATTGGACTGCCAGAAAGTTGTGACCAAAAAGAGTATTTTGACACAATAATGCAAGAAATAATCCTAGAAAATTGTCCTGGAGTGATAGAACATGAAGGGAAAGTAGAAATAGAAAAAAATCCACTGATCACTGCCTCAAAGAGATCCTTTATGGAAAACACATAGAAATATTATTGCCAACTTTCAAAAACCCCAGATCAAAAAGAAAATTCTGCAAGAAACAAGGGAAAAAATGATTAAAACACTGTGGAGTGTACAATTAGTACAAGATTTATCAGCAGCTACAATAAAAGACCACAAGTCTTAGAATCATATTTACAGACAAGCAAAAGAACTAGGCCTGCAGCCAAAAAAAAGTTATATCCAGCAAAATTATTTATAATTTTCAATGAGGAAAAATGGACATTCAATGAACTTGCAGATTTTCAGGACTTTCTATCAACCAAACCCAAACTTAATAGAAAAGTAAACATATAAGATTAAAGAGTACTTTTAAGGAATTCAACATGGACAAACTATTTAAATATGAACAATTTTTTTTTGTTTTTTTCTACATGGGAAATGTACACTTTATGTTCAGGATTTATATCAACAATAGGGTAAGCTCAAAAGAAAGATTGGCAGAATAAAGATAAATATAGTAATCCTGTTTTACAAATGAGGTGCAGAGAAAGAACAGACACAGAGGCATTGGATGGGGAGGAGGGCTCATACTTCTGAAAATCTGCTCACATCAGGAATGGGTTCAATAGGCAACACTACATATATACCACGAAGGGTACAGAACCCTCCAAAATCTGTAAAGAAATAAGGGGAGAGGGATAAGTGGATGAAGAAGCAAAGGGTGAGGAGAAGAAGACAAGGGAGGGATCCCTGGGTGGAGGGAGGTTAAGTAATAGTAAGCCAAGTTATGGAGCAGAATTTAATGAAAGAGTTATCAGGGATAGGAGATACATTTCTATGTGGGATATGTGTGGGTGTGAGTCTGTGTATGTATAAATCTACATAAAAATATATCTTCTCTTAATTGTAGCTTGCTTGGGGGCATGGGGGAGGTGAAAGCGAGATATGTGTGTCTCTCTCTGTGTGTATATATGTATATGAATATATAAATCTATCCTTTTTTAACTGTTTGGGACTGGGGTGGGGGATAAAAGTGGAGAAAGAATAAAATAAATAAGATGCGCAGCAAAGAACAAAGGAAGCAAAGAAAAGATGGACTATAATTTCTTCTATTAATATATATACTTTCTTAAATTGGTATTTGTTGTTATATATTTTGGATCCTCCCTGATATTCTGCTGGGCACCTGATAATGTTCTCTTTTGTTTTGTTTCATTTTGTTTTGTTTTGCTTTTCTGTTTTTCTTTTTGCTTATTCTGTTTCTTCAAATAAAATAAGTTTTTTGGGGAAAGATAATTAAATTAAAAAAGAAACAGATTTTGAGGCAGAGGTAGAAGGGAAGTTAAGGAAATGATGAAAGAGGTTAAAGGAAAGATACTCACTGCTTTGAGAATACTGACAGCTTCTTTGCTGAGCCAGACTGGGTAGAGCACATCATCATGGAGGATGGATTCAAAGAGGTCATCTTCATTGTCAGCTTCAAAAGGTGGCTGCCCAGCCATCATCTCATACATCAGCACTCCTAAGGCCCACCAATCCACTGAGGGGCCATATTCCAATTCTTGAAGGATCTGTCCAGGATGGGAAAAAGCTAGTTAGTGACAAGGCCAGGAGTCTTGCAAGAGTCAAATAAATCTTGGGCAGACAATAAAGAGAAAGGACCAGAGACGGAGAGTGAAGGAGTAGATCTGAGTATTGATCTGGGTGATCAATTGATCCCTAATTAAGAGAGGTATGTGCCAGTGCTGTGTGCTTGACCAACACAGAAGCAGTCCCTGAACTAGCCCCAACAGTAAAAAATGAAACACGGCTTTTCTGCATGATACATGATGCATCCTTACTTGTCTGAAACAGGTTAGGTAGCATCTCACTTAGAAGTGGGATGGGTACAATGGCATATCCAGGCTCTCCTCACTCTAGAATTATAATGAATTTGTAACATTAAACATAGATCATAGAGTGAGAAAGGAAATTAGAGATGATAAACCTCCATCCTCTTATTTAACAGATAGGGAAACTGAAGTGTAGGGAGTTGAGTCATCATAGAAGAAAAAAACTCTAGTTATAAAGTCTAGGTTTGAATCTGGCTAATTTTTCCATATGTAATATTGGACATGCAGCAATATTTGTGTTTCCTCATCTGTAAGTGAGAGAAAGGATGGATAACTTCTAACATCTCTTCCTGCTCCAAACTTAAAGGGAAGTAACTAATGTTACACAGCTTAATAAAGAACAGAAATCAGTAAAGAAACCAGGCTTTGAACAGAATGAGATTTACAGCCCCAAGTGCTCCAATCTCTATCTTGCTCTATGACTTTATAATAGCTTCACAGTCTTTCTGGAGCTGAGTTGCCACTCAATGCCCTCCAAAACAGGCATCCTTCCAGGTCTCTGATTCTTGTGGGGACTGTCAAAGGAAGCCTTCCAGCATGAGGCACCATCTCTGGCTGAGCTCTGAGATGGAAGAGCAGAAACTTAGGAAAGAAAGGCAAAATTGAGGGGTCTGACTCCATTGAAGAATTTGGAATTGAAAAAGAAATTTAAAGAATTTTAGCCAACTTGAAAGTCTTTACTGACTGATGAGCTTGTTAATTTCTGTGGCCTTTTTCTTGATGTCAAACAGCAGGGTTCTATACCATACAGCACTGTTAATTTTATTCTGTTCCATGACTTGGGGGCAAGTAGGTGATGCAATAGATAGGGCACCAGTTTAATCCAGCCTCAAACATTTCCCAGCTGTGTGACCCTGGGCAAGTTACTTAACCCTGTTTGCCTCAGTTTCCTCATCTATAAAATGAGCTGGAGAAGGAAATGGCGAACCACTCCAGTATTTCTACCAAGAAAACCCCAAATGGCATCATGTCAAACACAACTAAAATAATTCAACAAAAATTCTACCTCCTGACTTTGGCTAGCCATCTTCACAGCATAGAGTACAGAGCATTGGATTGCCTTTTATGAGTTGTAAGGTTCGTTTTTTTTTTTTTTTTATTATAAAGTCCTATAATCCCATTAAACTTTTAGTTTTCAATTCTATAATATTATGAAATGGGTGCCCACAAAGGGAGAATCTGTGAGAATGTGGTTCAGCATAGCTTACTCCTTCTGTTGCTAAAGTCACACAAAGTGCAGACTTTTTTGATAATGGGGTGAAAGCATCATTATCATGAATCCTAAAGAGCACAGTGTTATTGCCCAGTTTTTCAAGTCCTTGACTTTCACACTTGCTTTTCACCTTTCTTCACTCAACAGTATCTCCACCAGAGGGAGGGTACAAATAAGTAAAATACAAATCCATCCTAGCAGCTGCCTTATGGAGCTCTGCTTTAAGGCTGGGTGGAGTTTATGGGAAAGTTGAAGGTATCACTTTTATCATTTCACTCTCTTGCTCTATAATCATTCACTATAAACAGGAAAGTTCCCCCCAATGAGATTTTTGTGAAGATAAGCTAATTTTTCCTTACTACAAAGCCCTAAGATTACAAAAGTCCTTAACTAAGAAGAGAAGCACTCCTTTAAACTTTTCTTTTCTCAGGTCCACTTTGAATCCTACTTCTTTCATGAAACCTATTGTGATTGCTCAATTTTTCTAGAGGGACAAAAGCCAGGAGTTAAGTCACTGCCTTCAGTAATAGAGAAGAGGCTTTGCCTCCATCTTCCAATATGTTGGGAAGGTGACCTTTGGGTGAACTTCACACTGTCTTCTAGGTAGATGGGATTGAATTCTTTGGTACCACCCTACTCACCCTTCCCAGAGGCTTTCTACTTCTTTTTGAGTGCTATCATTTGTAAAACGCCTGCTAGGCTTAGCTCTGATAATCTCTACTTCCTAATTGCCTTCTTGAAGACTAAGGTGGTAACAGCCCACATCATGGGGCTGGATTTGTAGTCAACACCCAGTGTGGATGAGAATTGGAACTGGGGAAAAAAACAGGGAGGAACCTGAATCCAGAGATGGAAGTGTCTGGTCAAGGTGCTGTTGATTATTAATCAGCAGCCTGAGATGGATATGAAGGAGAAGGAGATAAGCCAAGAAAGATCTACTGAAAGAAGCCTGCTGAAGCCCAGGACACACACACAGAGTGAGGAGAAAAGGATTGGGGCAGGGTCAACAAATACCCCAGAATGCCACCTCTCATCCTTTTATCCCTTGCTTCTAATGACCCCAAATCCTTCTACTTGTATGCTTATTTGTACATCTGTTTGTATAGTTGCTGATGCTTTCCACATCAAACTAGGTAATTCCCTTTACATTTTCACAACAGCTATGTTAGGGCAGATACTATGACTCTCCCCATCTATCAGAGGAGGAACCTGTCAGAGAGGTTCAGTGACTGGATTGAGGTTATACAGTAAATTAGTGGTGGAGCTGGGTTCAGAATGGGGCTTCCTGACTTCCCATACCTGAGTTCCCTGGAGTACTTGCTGAAAGGGTATGAGTCAAGGATGGATTGATCCTTTCTACTCTTGAGAGAATTCATATATTGACTGAGGTATCTAACAAGTGTTTTGAAAGTGAATGACCTAAGAGCATCATAGGGAAAGGAAGGGTTTACAAAGACCCACTTGTTTCTATTTTATAACCATTAAAATCTTCCAATTGTTCTTTTGAGCATCTTTACTGTCCTACAGAGAATTCGATATTTCTCTGGTCTACCAGGCTGATTCGGAGAAGCTGAGAACAAATGCAAATTTTAGAATGAGTTTATTTGTTTTTAAATAAAACATAACAAGAGATATAATTACCAACTTTGTTTCCATTTTCAATTTAAAAATACAGAAAAAATTTCCTTCTCTTCCCTATCTTGTCCTGTTGTTTTTGAAGGAGGAAAAAAAATCCAAACCAAATCCCTTGAGATGAAAAAGAGTTCTGGATTTATTGCTGGTGATTTGCAAATGATAAGATAGCAGCAAAAGCAACATTAAGGTGTGATGTGTTTCTCTTAGTTGTGGACTTCTATCAATTGATTACTTCTTTTTGATTGAATTCAGCAGGCTTCTCCTTCTTCACCTCCCATTCCCATGTTGATCATAGTTCCTTCAAGTATAAAAGCCAGCATAATGCATAGGAAAACTTGGTAACCTCTTAGACCTTTGTGGATTGTCCAGTTCATCATGGATAGAGAACTTACCTCTGGCGCAATGTAATCAGGAGTCCCACAGAAGGTGGTTGTGGTCACACCATTCAAAATTCCTTCTTTACACATCCCAAAATCAGCCAGCTTACAGTGACCTTCTGCATCAAGAAGAATATTATCCAGTTTCAAATCCCTGCATAGACAAAAGAATTAACATATTAACACTTCTCTGGCATGAGATGTGGGTTTTGTCCTGAACTAGCAAATCCAGTTGGATAAAGATTCATATCCCATGGAAATCTGAAGCAGGGAATTGTTTGAGGTAGGAAATGCTTCTCAGATGATATCTTAAAGCTGCTGAAATGAAGTCTGTATTTTGAAAAAAAAAAAAAAAAAGATTTTTTTTTGCTTTTTCTCCCAGCATGGGAGAGAATCTCTGATAACACAGGGGAATATACTAGAGTTTTTGCAAATTATTGAAAAGACAAACATTGGCTATTTACCTTATATTTGACATTGATACAAGAGAGGTCCCATATCCTACCCTCAAGAAGCTGAAAATCTACCTGTGAGGAAGAGAGCCATCTACACCCAGAGAGAGGACTGTGGGAACTGAGTGTGGATTACAGCATAACATTTTCACTCTTTTTGTTGTTTGCAGGCAATTTTGTTTCCTTTCTCATTTTTTTTTCCTTTTTGATCTGATTTTTCTTGTGCAGCATGGTAATTATATAAATATGTATACATATATTGGATTTAACATATTTTTAACATGCTTAACATATATTGGATTACTTGGTATGTAGGGGAGGGAGTGAGGAGAAGGGAGAGAAATTAGAACACAAGATTTTGCAAGGGTTAATGTTGAAAAATTATCCATGTTTTGAAAATAAAAAGTTTAAATAAAAAAAGTTGAAGATCTAGTTGAAAGAACAATGTTTTAAGGCTTATAACACTTGACATCAAGTTCTGATGCTGCCAGTTTTCAACTGAGAAACCCAGAGAAAATTAAGGCAGGAAGGGTCATTATAAGAATTTTTTTCCCTTACAAGAATTTTGAATCTTAGTTTCTTTATCTTAATTAGGAAGATGATGATATTGGATTTACCTCCCTCATTGGTATGCAAATCTAATTAGATTATTTATGTTGTCCTTCATTATGAAGAGTACCAGTGACCTCACAGGGTGAAGTCTTGACTCCTAAGTAAATTGGATTTAGGAGAGGCAAAGTTGCAAAAAGTCATCTGCCTCTCTTCCAGATCAAAATCCAGATTATTTATGTAAAAGTCATGTGAAAAATATAAAAAGCTGCCCACACAGAAAGGGACCTTCAGCATTATTAACAACACAACTAAATCATTTTATCATTATAAGACTATACGAAATCAAGTATAGGACAGACTCCAAATACTTAGTAGTTCAGATGAAGGTGTGAATAACATGGGGAAGGATTCATGGAAACTGGACCTAGACAGAAGCTGCAGGTTTGGATAGAAAGGGAAGAAAAAAGATATTTTCATAGAAAAAGTAAGAGGAAGTTGGGCTGGCAGTAGTCACAGAATTATAAACATTTGTGTCCCTGCTTTCTATAGCTAAAAAGGAACATGGCATTCGTAGAAGAAAGTAAACAAACTGACAATCCCAAAAAGGAAAGAGGGAGTTAAATGCATTTGGAGGGAAATAGGAAACGGGGGAGGGATGGAGTAGAAAGTCCTGGAATACCATGTTAAAGAATTTGGCCTTGAACCTGAGGGCAAGGAGTGGCCACTGCTGGCACATGACCAGAGGAAAATAGTGTTTTAGGGATATCTGTTTGGCCAGAAGGAGAAGGATGGTGAACCAGGAGAGCTACTAAGAAGTTAGAAGTCTATGCAGAATGGCTTTGTTTGGGTTCTGGGTTTAGATCCAGGAAAATTGGGTTTGAATTTCACCTCAGACGCCTAAAGTACTGATAGGTCATGTGTGGGATCCTAAGCTGATCTGTTTTCTCATCTGTAAAATGAGGTTAATAACAGCTCCTAGCTTACAGGATTATCACAAGGATCAAATATTTGAAAAAGCAGTTAGCACAGTATCTGGCACATAGTAGGTGTTATATAAATACTTGTACTTTCCTCCTTTTCCCTAATGAGTTTTGTGGCAGTGATTAGTGTGAGTCCTATACTGCAGGGCATCCCAAAGGATGCCTCCTCCAAAGGAAGCCAGAAATCTGCTTATTATTATTATTCTTTTCAAACAAAGAGTAAGAGGGTCTCTGGGACATTTTTGCTGAGGGGGTCTGTGAACTCGAACTTTTGACATTGTTTAACATTATTCACTCAGTGCAGTGGAGGGGGCAGGAAATATTTTCAACTCTCTCCTCTCCAGCATGTGACCCAGTTTCCGACTTTCAGAGAGGGCAGGGACTAGCTCCAAAATGTGCTGACACAGCACATGAATGACTGTAGTTGGAGGAATAACAGCCATCACACAGGAGAAAACGTCTCTATTTGCTGGTCCCTCCAATTAACTGCCTTAGCAAAGCATAGTGAAGTCTCTTTGGTAGCGGTTCTCAAGAGAGAGACTTTGTATTCAATTCACTTTTCTGCAAGCGTTTATTAATTGCCTCTTGTTTGTAGAATTTTGGGCTACTTGCTAGGGAAAGACATAGAGTTGAGACAGACTCACTGTACTCAGGGAGCTTTTAAGGGGGTTGGGACACAAGTCCAGGTAAACATAGACTAAGATGTTATGGGAAGAATACATGAGAGCTGCAAAATATCTGGCTTTCCAGAGCCAGCTCAAAGGCCATTTTCTGTAGGAGGCCATTCCTGATCCTCCCAGATGCCCAGACCTTCTCCTTTCAGATTACATACAACTTTTCTATGAGTACTTTCTATGCCCCCAGTAATCTGTTTAAGTACAGTCTCCTCCCTTAAAATGGGCCTGGAGGGCAGGAGCAGTTTCTATGTTGTTGCTTTTCCTGACCATAGCATCTCAGACTATGTCCAATTTGTCCTGTATATTTCTCCTTGGTACTTGGTTATGAAACTGTTATCTGTCCCATTGGACTGTGATCTTCTTGAGGGCGGGGACTTTGGCCATTCTTTGAATCTATAGCATTTAGCACAAAGCCTGGCCCATAATAGGCACTTAATAAATGCTTGTTGACTGCCTTTTTTTCATATCCCTTGTGTTTAGCACAAAGCCTGGCACACAGTAGGTACTTAATAAATGTTTGCTGACTGTCTTTCTTCATATCCCTTGTGTTTAGCACAAAGCCTGGCATACAATAGGTGCTTACTGGGTGTTTCTACTGGGCCTATATCCCAAAGAGATCTTAAAGGAAGGAAAGGGCCCCACATGTGCAAGAATGTTTGTGGCAGCCCTTTTTGTAGTGGCTAGAAACTGGAAACTCAATGGATGTCCATCAATTGGAGAGTGGCTGAATAAATTATGGTATATGAATGTTATGGAATATTATTGCTCTGTAAGAAATGACCAGCAGGATTATTTCAGAGAGGTCTGGAGAGACTTGCATGAACTGATGCTGAGTGAACCACGAGATCATTATACACGGCAACAACAAGATTATATGATGATCAATTCTGATGGACGTGGCTTTCTTCAACAATGAAATGTTTCAAATCAGTTCCAATTGTTCAGTAATGAAGAAAGTCATATATACCTAGAGAGAGGCCTGTGGGAACTGAGTGTGGGCCACAACATAGCATTTTCATGCTCTCTATTGAAGTTTGCTTGCATTTTGTTTTCTTTCTCAGGTTTTTTTTTTCTTGTACAGCAAGATAACTGTATAAATATGTATACATATATTTGATGTGTCATATATTTAACATAATTAACATGTATTGGACTATCTGTCATCTAATAGAAGTGGGGGGGAAAGGAGGAAAAAATTTAGAACAGAAAGCTTTGCAAGGGTCAATTTTGAAAAATTACCCATACATATGTTTTGCAAATAAAAACTTTAATAAAAAAAATGCTTGCTGGCTGTCTTTCTTCATATCCCTTGTGTTTAGCACAATGCCTGGCATATAGTAGGCTCTTGATGACTGACCAAATGCTAATGGAATGCTGGAGATCACAGAATACTTTCTGGAGTCAGCAGCATTTAAGCTTGGCCTTAAAGGTTGAGTAGATGTCCAACAAAAGTAGTTAGAAGGCTTAATGGATAGAGAACTGGGTCTGGAGTTAGGAAGACTCATCTTCCTGAATTCAAATACTAGCTCAGTGACCCTAGACAAGTGACTTAATCCTGTTTGCCTCAGTTTCCTCACCTGTAAAATGGATTAAAGAAGGAAATGGAAAAATACTCCAGTATTTTTGCCAAGAAAACCATAAAGGGTTGGAAATGGCTGAAGTAGCCAAATGACAACGGTAATCCTCAGGTGGAGAACAGGAGGAATGTCATCCTCAGCATGGAGAAAAGAATGACCAAAAGTATCAAGGTAGGAAATATCAGGGTAAAGTCTGTTGGTGTGACTGTGTGGGAGGGGGGCAGAGAAGTTGAAATGTGGGGTGGAACATTGTGAAAAGTTTTTGAAATTCAGGCAGAAGAGTTTTTACAGATGAGAAAAGTAAGGCAAACAGAGTTAAATTACTTGCCCAGGTTTACACAGCTAATAAATATCTGAGGGCAAACAAACCCAGGTCTTCCTGACTCCAGACCAGGCACTCTACTCACTGCACCACCCAGCTGCCCCTTGGGAGACAAGAGCCACCAAAGATCTCTACATATCAGAGATCCTCGATTAGAAGTGACAAAGAGCAAAGAAGAGGAGTACTGAAAGAAGGGGTCAGGAAATCAAGTTGTTTTGCTGGTTCTGTAGTTAATGAGATGGGTGACAAACTGGGTGACTGAATGCTGAGTGTTCAAAAGAAATGATGAAAACCTAACAAATGCATCAAAGAAATTTGATATTCCTATTTTGGTTTATAAATAGTTTTTACTGGTAATGAGTGAAATCAGAGATTCAGTTTCCATATGGGGCAACTCTCCATGTAAAGGGAATAGATATGATTAGCAGGGCATCCTAGAGGCTCTCCAGCCTCCAAACATTGACACCCAAATGTCACCACCAGAGAGTCATTCCTTTGACTTCTTCAAACACCTCTTTTAAAATGTAAACTTTATATTTAAAGAAAGGAGACATATTCAGTCCCCAAATCTTAGTGAAGGCAAAAGGGAAGGGAAGAGAGAGTTTATATCTCACCTATTATGTGCTAAGCACTGTGCTGCCTTTGTTTTTACAAATTTTATATCTTATTTGATCCTCATAATTACTCTGTGGGATAGGTGCTATAATTATTCTCATTTTGTGGTTGAGGAAACTGAGGCAGGTATTTGTTATGTGACTTGTCCAGGACCACACAACTAGTATGTGCCTGAGGCTGGATTTGAACTCAGATTTTCCTGACAGCACTCCATCACTTCTTCCACTCAGCTCCCTCATGATGATGAGCTTAGCAAATCCCTTTCCTCCATGAAAGGAAAACCCCTGGGAACAAGAGTCACTGAAAACATAAAGGAGAAAGGGAAAGTGCAGTCCCTGTATGTCACGGCTTGGTACCTCAGACAGGGATATAAAGGCAAGTTTCAGAATGACTGGACTGCAGTTTACCTCAAGAAGTACCTCCTGACCCCACATGAAGATTTGGTGTTTTTAGTTTTGTTTTTATTCTTCCTTTTTCATTTGTAAAGCACCCTAAAGTTTCCAAAATGAATTACATATATATTGGGGGCTTGGAGTTTGCCTAGATCACCTTCAGACGTGGGAGACAGCAAGCACATGAGTCTGGGAGAAGACTATGTTCACCTACCCCCATGGATGGGAGCAGCCTCATGCCATTGTCTATGGAGCCAGAACAGGATGCATCTTCTAAACTTCTTTCAAACGACCTGCTGTAGGTTCTCTCTTTCCGTCAGGGGATTAAAGTCCTATTTACCAAAACATGGGTGCCATGCATGTTGAGGAAACCCTACCTTCTCCTTCCCCCTTGAGGCTTTATGGCCCTGAGAAATGGGCTTGGGATTTTGATCTATTTCATTTATTCTTTTCACTTTAGTCTTCAGACCTTGATGTACTCTCCAGAGCCTGAGACTTGATGACCTTGGAGGCAGAATTCCAGGCTGAAATGTGGCTGCCAGCTGAGCAGGGATGCCTTGAGAAAATAGTGCTGGGACTGGCACCCAGGGGGCTTTGGATTTATAATTTAGTGGGACTATAGTTATAGAATAAATGAATTAAACAGTGAATTAAATGCCCTTCTCTTCTCTGGAGATTAAGGCAATGCTGGGGTGCTGGTGAGTGAATTATGCTCCCCATGTGTTAGGGGGAATGTTTGTGAATTTGTTTTTCTAAACCTTTGAAGTACATATTCCTTTGTAAATGGAAATGAAGTGCAGAGGATCTCCTAAAATTGGGGAAATAACATAGTGGCGGTTTAAGCCCACTATGAGATTAGACATCTCCCAAACCCCTTAAGGAAACCTGGGAGAGGAAGATGACAAGGGAAAAGGATGAAGGCTAATGCCTGGTCTTTAGGCAGTAGGGGCAAGGTGGTCAGTGTTCTATACTTGTTATCTTATCCAACTTCACAAAAGCAGGATTTACCACAGATATTCTTTCCATTGTGCAGATGAGGGCATGATGTTAAAAGAATTCCCCAGAAAAGGAAAAGAGAAAAAAAGGGAGAAACAGAGACAGAGACAGACA
>JAJPUD010031787.1:0-12315 GCA_023553655.1 Myrmecobius fasciatus | reverse complement strand
CTTCTTCTTCTTCTTCTTCTTCTTCTTCTTCTTCTTCTTCTTCTTCTATTTCTTCTTCTCTTTCTCCTCCTTCTTTTTCTTCTTCTCCTCCTCTTTCTCCTCTTCTTTTCCTCCTCTTCTTCTTTCTCTTTCTCCTCCTCCTCTTCCTCCTCTTCCTCTTTCTTTCCTCTTCTCTCCTTCTCTTCTGTTTCTAATTCATGTCTGTGTCTGTCTGTTTATCTATCTATCTGTCTGTCTGTCTGTCCCATCCATCAGTGACCAGCACAAGTCTCTACATAGAATTTAATAATTTGTTTGTTGAATTAGTGAATAACTTAATAAGCATTGATAACTCACTGGAGTATTTTTTGAGATAAGTACATGAAAAGACATTTATTAAGTGCTTATTTTTTATCAGGATTTGTACTAGGTATCGTTGTAAAAAAAATGGAGCTTTCTCTGTTCTTCAGGAGCTAATATTCTATGGGAGCTAAGATAGAAGGGGCCCACTAAGGAAGGGGAGTTTGGGCTGGGGAACCCCAGCGTGACAGGATGGTGAGCTAATTCTTGGAGCTGCCAGTTGACTCTCCAATAGTAATGATGGTGTTGATTCACTTATGGGGTCCAGAGCAAGAGGCAGAAAGCAGGGAGAGGGCATGAGGAGGTGGCAGGGCTGGGATGGCAGGGTAGATGGAATGTCTGGTGGCAGGATATCAGGGATTAATTAAGCTTGTGTTCCCCCATTTACTAATCAAAGCAGTGCAGCATCTTGGTGGGAATCAAAGTAAATGAACTCCTCTGAGATCTGGGAGAAGTTTTGGGGAAGTCATCATAACCTTTCCTCTTCATGTAGATTATTGCATTTAATTCTCCCAGTGGGACCAGCCCTTCTAATGTTATTATCTTTTTTTTTTTATCGATGATGATTCAGAGGTCCAGAGAGTGGAAAGAACTTGTGTAGAGTCATACAGTGAGCTAGTGGGTGAACAACTCAAACCCGTGTCTCCTAACTCCAAACTTCCAGCTCTACCACACTATCCTAGACTTTGAAGATTGAGTTTTGATGAATGGGATACTCCCTGTCTTGTAAACCCGTCCTTAATGTCATGCCAGATTTTCAGCTTCTTCCTCCACCCTTAGATGCCTATCAGTGGTTGTCAATGTTGGGCACCTCTCCCTGGCATCCATACTTAGGAGGTTCCCCATTGGCCCCTGAGCACACAACCCGAGGAGGCCCTCCCTGGACACTAGACATCAGGCCCAAGGCCCTTCCTTGACAGAAACCAACGAGCTCACGCCCTCCTTTCATCCGAGGCTGGAGGCTATCTCTGGAAGGATGTGGGCTCCATGCTCTTGGGTTGGGACTGAATTGCTTCAAGTTGGCAAACCCATTCACATAAAGATGGCAAGGACCCAAAATGGCTCCTGGCGAGGCAGGAAACTGATTTCCCCCACCCCCTTTGCTCCACCCAACCGTGGGTTGGTTGACGTGGCAAATGCCCTGAGACCATAGACTGTCGGGGCCAGAAGGAGCTTTAGAGATTATGGTAGTCCAACAACTCCATTTTATAGAGGAGGAGACTGACGGAGAGAGGGCAAGTTGGTGGCCCAATGTGGCAGAACAAATTAATGGAGCTAGACCTCAGGGCTTCTGAGCTTGCGTTCAGAGCTCTTTCCATCAAACCACATTTACTTCCAGAAATTCATCATTATAATGTAGCCTGACATTCTCTTCTCTTTTTTGAACCCTGGGCCATTCACCCTTCTGTATTGATCATCAGATTGGAGAGAAGATTCATGTATCTTAAAAGATCTTTGTACTTGTGATCTTGGTCTCTACTGGCTCCATTTGTGGCAGGAATTGTTTCAAATTAAGAATAAGGTGATATGCATTGTCTCCTGGACTTGAGTCCAGGTGACTCCCAAATTTCTTTTTCTTTCTTTCTTTTTCTTTCTTTCTTTTTTTTTTTTTTGCTGAGGCAATTGGGGTTAAGTGACTTGCCCAGGGTCACACAGCTAGGAAGTGTTAAGTGTCTGAGTCCAGATTTGAACTCAGGTCCTCCTGACTTCAGGGCTGATGCTCTACTCCCAAATTTCAAGAACTGTGTCTGACTTTCAGAGTAGTAACTCAGTTTAAGGTAAGGGAGAAGTTACCTGCAGACCATTTCCCAGACTGCCTTTCCGAAAGGGTTAGAATACCTTTATATACACACGGAAAGGCAACTGTGTTGGGTCCTACGACTATCAGATTTAAGTTTTGCTGCTGAAATCCAAGTTGC
This sequence comes from Myrmecobius fasciatus, assembly GCA_023553655.1. NCBI lineage: Eukaryota > Metazoa > Chordata > Mammalia > Dasyuromorphia > Myrmecobiidae > Myrmecobius > Myrmecobius fasciatus. Next base: position 10,057 of record JAJPUD010031787.1, on the reverse strand, counting down.
TCATACCTGCATCTTCCATATATTTTGTTTGAAATATCACTGCTTTGGCAGGACCCTGAGAGGCAGTCAAAGCCCTGCTTCTCTCCTTATACATGTTGACAATAAGCAGGGTTAAAAAACTAGCTGTTGTCGTCCCTGCTGCTATTTGTAGCTGCTGCTTTCCTGTCTCACAGTCCAGCTGCACAGTCTTCCCTACTGTGCTAACATTCATAAGCTCAGCTATATTTCCCTGTCCCCATAACAAATGGAGAAAAAAAATGAAATATAAGTTCCATAAGCTAATTCTGATCTATAGCAGGCAGGGGTTCTTAATCTTTTTTTGTGTGTACCATGGACCCTTTTGATAATCTGGTGAAGTCTGTGGATATTTTTCAGAATAATGTTTCTTTTAAATTTATAATCAAAAGATGTACAAAATTTCAGTTAAAGGTTAGTGAAAATAAAGATGTATTTTTTCCTCTAAGCTCACAGAGTCCGGAAATCTACTGACAGATCCTTCAGGGGTCCAAGAATCTCAGGTTAAAAACTCCTGGTCTACAGAGACTCGATTGAATTGTCTTCTTTAGAGAGAATGCTTGGTTATTTTGGTGCTTTATATGTGTAGTCAAAATTGAATTTGCTCAGAGGAAAATGCAATCCATCTGATTGATGCTTAATCCTGTGGTTGTCAGTTTTATCAGAATAACCCAGCTGAAGGAGTGGACCTGAATGGGGAGCAAATCAAAGGGGCTCTTGCTGTGTGCTTTCTGGGACTTAGAAGTGCCTGGGAAGGGTTATCCCCAATTCCATATTTTTTACTCATCTTAGTTGACTGAACCATTCAGCTCCCTGGCTTACATCTTTAAATCTTAGGTGTTTCAAAGCCTTTCTCAAGTTCTACCTTCTACATGAAACCCACCCTAAATAGTACACCCTCCTTATGCTGAGCCCTTTTAGCCTAGAACTTTGTCTCCTGTTTCACCAAAAAAATCCTCTGCAACCTTTGACACTATTGATCAACCCCTTTTCTTTGATACTCTTTTTTTCTCTAGTTTTTTTGCGATACTACTCTCCCCTGATTTTCCTCCTCCTCCTCTCTCTCTCTCTCTCTCTCTCTCTCTCTCTCTCTCTCTCTCTCTCTCTCTCTCTCTCTGACTACTCAGTCTCCTTTGCTGGATCCTCGTCCAGGTCATTCCCACTAATAGTGGGGGTCCCCCAAGACTCTATCCTGTGCCCAATTTCATTTGGTAACCTCATCAGTTCCCATGCATTCAATCATTATTTATGCTGATGATTCTCATATCTTCTTATCTGGGTCTGACCTCTTTATTGACCCCCTAGTCTTGCATCTCCAGCTACCTATTAAACATCTTGAACTGGACATTCTGCAGACATCTTAAACTTAACACATTCAAAACTGACCTCATTATCTTTGCCCCCAAACCCTTCCTTTCCTGACTTCCCTGTCCCTGCCAAGGCCATTACCATCCTCCTAGGTATCATCCTCAACTCTCTCTCACTTATCATACCCCAAATGTTGCCAGATCCTATTGATTTTAATTTCATAACATCACTCATATATACATTCTCCTTGTTCCTCTGACACTGCTACTATGCTGGCTCTCATTATTTCACTCTTGGATTACTGTGATAGCCTGCTGGTCAATCTCCCTGCCATATCCCTCTAGTCAATCCTTAATTAAGCTGTCATTCTCCTAATCAGTAAACTCCTATGGCTCCCTATCACCTCCAGGATCAAATATGAAACCTACCATTTAGCATTCAAAGACTTTCATGATCTGCCCCCTCCCCACCTTTCCAGCCTTCTTAAAACTGTTTCCCCAACTCCAGTACTCTTTAATCTGTGATCTCCTGGTTGTTCTTTAATTAAGATTCTCTTATTTTCTGAGTTCTGGTTATTTCCTCTGGCTGCAAAGCTTTCCCACCTTACTTCTACCTCCTGATTTCCTTGGCTTTCTTCAAGTTCCAGCTAAAATTCAACCTTCTATAAAAAGCCTATCTTATTTCCTTTAATTCAAGGGCCTTCTCACTGTTGGTTATTTCCAGTTTATTCTGTATATATCTTGTTTGTACGGAGCTATTTGGATGTTGCCTCGTCCATTAGACAGTAAGTTCCTTGAGGGCAAGCAGCATTGCCTTTGGTCATTCTCTGTGTCCCCAATTCTCAGTACAGTGCCTGGCACATAGTATATACTTAATAAATATTTATTGACTGACATCGACAATAATGGTAACCGACAATTATCTTCACTGAGCTTTAAAGTTTGCAAGGTACTTTACAGGTTTTGTTTCATTTGAAATAACGCCAAGAGGTAAGTTGTTCAGCGGCTTGGTGGTCTAATTGGCAGTGCACTAGATTAGGATTTAGGAAGACCTAAATTCAAATCTTGATTCAGATACTACATGATCTTGGGCACGTAATTTAATTTCTCAGCCTCAGTTTCTTCATTTATACAATGGGGAGGATAACAGCATCTCCCTCACAAGGTTGTTATGAGGATCAAATGAGATAATACTCATGGAGCATTTTGCAGACCTTCAACTGCTACATAAATCTAATAATCATCATTAGACTCAGTTTTACAGATGAAGAAATGAAAGCTCAGATTTAAGCATTATCATGAAGCTAATAACTATCAGAGGTGGGTTTTAAAATCAGATCTTCTTCGTTCCAGCTCCACAGCTCTGCCATCACACCATGATGCTCAATCTGAATGCCTAGGATCTTCCCATTTCAAATAGGACAGATGCCTGACTTTAGGTCTATCACTTGGGAGTTAGGATATAGATTTGTTCTGTGTGAGTAAAGAAGGAAAGACTAAAACTAGTAGGAGAGAGGAAGAAATTCTAGGGAGGCAGATTTCAGTTTGACAGAAGGAAGCACTTCCTAATAATCAAAATGGACCACAAATAGATGGAGCTGCATTAGGGGACAGCAAGGAAGACCTTGGACTCAAGGGGAAATTGGATTTCTGGGGGACTTCCAAAGTATGGGTGATCTCTGATGCCTCTCATAACTCAAGGCTTGATAATTTGGATACGAGGCAGTGTGATGACTTTAAGGAAGAGAAAACTAGTCTTTGGGTCAGGAAGATATGGGTTAAAATTCCACCTTGGGAACTGATTGGGTGAACCTGGGTAAATCAGTTAAACTTTCTGTTTCCTCACCTATAAAATGAGGGGATGAAACTACATGGCATCTGGGGTCCCTGAGGTCCCTTATAGGGCTAAATATATAATAATTTTTTATAATATTCTCCAATTAATTAATGTGTTTTCTCCTTAATAAGACTTAAAGATACTTAAAAGAGGGAATGTGCTTTATTTTTCTCCTGTTTCTGTTCAGTGAGCCTAGAACAATTATGTACAACCCAATGCTTTGGTGCAAGAACAAGGTAACAGTAGGCCAGCATTAAAATTGTGTGTTCGGAGGATCCTTCTGCCTCTAACAGTTTAGGTTCTAAGATTGCAGCTCTACCATTCTATGTTTTGTGGATCCTTCCTGTTCTGACATTCTATGTTCTAATTTTTCTTTCAGCTCTGAAATTCTATGATCTAAGGCCCTTTCTGCTCAGAAATTCATGTTTCCTAGTTCTGGTAAGTTTACGTTCTAAGAGTATCCTCCCTTATTTTCCTAGAATCCCTTCCAACCTTGACATTCTATGTTCTCAATCAATTCATCAATATTTACTAAGTGTTTTGTTCCAGGTACTGTGCTGAGCACCAGGGATGCAAAAAGAGCCAAAGGAACTCATTGTTCAATGGAATAGATGATATACTAACAGATATATTCAAAGTGAACTATATACAGATAAATAGGAGAGAATAATAAAGGGAAGGCACCAGAAATAAGAAGGGTTGGAAAGGGTTTCTAGTAAAAAAAATGGTTTTTTTTTTATTGGGCCTTAAAGGAAATCAGGAAAATCAATGGTCAGAGCAAAGGCAGGAAAGTGTTCCAGGCTTGGGGGACAACCAGAGAGAAAGCCCAGAGCTCAGAGACAGAGGATCTTGCTCATGGAATAGCCAGGAGGCCAGTGACACTGAATCAAAGAGCATATGGTAGGGAGCAAGGTGTAAGAAGACAAAGCCCTTCGGCTTTGAATGCCAAAATTTTTTTTGCAATTGCTCCTGGAAGCAATAGGGAGCCACTGGACTTTAGAAGAGAGAAAGTGTGTGTGAGTGTGTGTGTGTGTGTGTGTGTGTGTGTGTGTGAGAGAGAGAGAGAGAGAGAGAGAGACAGACAGACAGACAGACAGACAGACAGAGACAGAGAAAGAGAGAGAGACAGAGGGACACAGAGAGACAGAGAGAGACAGAAAGACAGACAGAGAGGCAAGGACAGAGACAGATAGAGAGACAGACAGAGACAGGCTCAGAGAGAGACAGGGACAGAGAAATAGAGAGGGGGAGGGAAAAAGGGAGGGAGGGAAAGAGAGAGAGAAGCAAGGACAGAGACAGAAAGAGAGACAGACAAGGAGACAGACAGACAGAGACAGAGACACAGAGAGAGACAGAGAAAAAGAGAGGGGGGAGGGAGAGAGGAAGGGAGGGAGGGAGAGAGAGAGAGAGAAAGAAAGAGAGAGAGAGAGAGAGAATGGTATGATCAGACCTGCATTTTGGGAAAATCACTGAGTGGAAGATGGATTGGAATAGGAGAAGCTTTGAAGTGGGCAGATTCATGATCAGTTGTTACAATAGTGTAGGTGTGGGATGATGAGATCAATGTTTTTCTTAGTTCAGACACACTATGTTTGAAGGTTTTTTCCTGATTTGGAAAGTTCCTTCCAGCTCTGAGATCCTATAGTTATTGACCAATAGCTGATAGTATGTATAGTACAAAGGGATGGGGGGTCTTCCTAAGTGATTAATCAGGAAGGGAAGAAGAATCTTCTGAGATCTCTAAGGTACTGGAGGAGGGGGAGCTCCAGGAGGACAGACCATGAAGATGGCGTGACTGCTGAGCTGAGCTACAGAATTATGAAGAGGGGAGTTGAGCAGGTTTGCTCTCAGACCAAGGAGTTAAGAGAAAGCCAGTGAGCTGGAAAGGATCCTCAGGGACCTCCTTGTCCAACTGGTACCTCCTCTACCTTGGTCCCATCCAGGGGTTACAGATGTGTGCTGGACAGTGTGGGAATGCTGTTCAGCAGCAGTAATTAGTTTATTCCTGAGGTCAGCAGTATAAATAGGAGAAAAATGTATTTCCTGTTCCAAGGCAAATAGCCGCGTGTCAGCCAATTGGCCAGTGGCCATTGGATATCAAAAGGCAACCATGTGTGAGCACAGGCAGAGCAGGGAGGAGGAATGTTCCTCTTTAAGCCTTTGCTAACTTGTCTGGTGGGCTGGGTTGTATCACTTAAGTGGAAGTTCCTCGCCTGGGCTACTGCTCAGCCAGACTGACTGGGCATATATAGGGGAGGTCGATGGTCTCTGCTCTTGCTATCGTGACCAGTGGTGATGTTGCTGTTCTATTACTGAACCAAAAAATCACTTAGGAGGGATAGATTGAACAAGCTCTGTCGGACTGCAGCATCCATGGACACATGGTACGGAGCCAAGGACTTCTGTGTTCTCTCCCTCCCTGGAATTCACAGATGTCAGGACACCCAGAGATCTTGCAACTGTGTTTTGTGTAAACACTTCCCCAATGGGGTCTATACCTGCTCAGCTTAAGACCACCAGGGCAAACCATATCTACTCAATTGACCCCTGTCTGATTTCTTTTTCACTCAGTAAACCACTGAAAAAATACTTCTCTCATTCTGTAATTTTATTTCTTTTTGTTGATATCTTTTTTTTAATATATTATCATAATGTCCGAGCTAGGAGGGCCCTTAATACATAGAATATCAGAACTGGGAGGACCCTTAGAACTCAGGATGTCAGAGCTGGGAAGATCCTTAGAACCCAGGAGGTCAGAGCTGGGAGGGGCCTTAGAACCCAGGATGTCAGAGCTGGGAGGGCCCTTAGAACTCAGGAGGTCAGAGCTGGGGGGGCCCTTAGAACCCAGGAGGTCAGAGCTGGGAGGGCCCTTAGAACCCAGGAGGTCAGAGCTGGGAAGGCCCTTAGAACCCAGGAGGTCAGAGCTGGGAGGGAACTTAGAACACAGAAGGTCAGAGCTACAGGGAACCTTAGAAAAGGTCTAATCCAAACCTCACTTTCCAGATGAATAAAACGAGACTAGAAGAGGCCAGTTGACTTGGCTAGTCATACACTAAGCTGTGACTAGATCTGAAGGCTCTTGACTGTCTGGTGCTTTTCCTCTCATGCTCAGTGCCTGTTCTTTGTGGTATCAGTGCTGATAGTAATTATAGTAAAGGTGATGACCTTTCCACACAAATGCAGAGTTGTTATCCTTTCTTTAAAGACCTCTATAATTCAAATAAGAAAATGTTGAAAGAACACTCTAGACCTTCTCTCCCTAATAAGTCAAATTATTTTGCTTAGTTCATTGGTAAGACCCATTTTGATTCTCTTTTGCATATATTTAACTTTGTGAAACAGCAGCATAAAGAGGATGAGTGTTTCCTCCAGTCTCATATAGGAAATTTGCAGTGAAGTTGGATAATGGGTCATTTCCAGATCATTTCTCCAGGACGGGATCTGAGGGATTCATCAGTCTTGGTCATTCCTGCCTCAGAGTGGGGCTGATTCCATGTGTGCCCCTGGACTTTCCCCATGGCTGTCAGAGGAGATGCTTCATCCTCTCACTTCTTTGTCCTGGTCATTGGCTGCTTCTGGATCTCCAATACCCCACCTTCTGGCCTCCATTCAGTGTTTGGTGCTGGAGCTAAGGATATGAACCAGACCTGAGTTAGAGTTCCGAAACACAGATTGGGTTCTTGGATTTTGGATTGCTGACCCTAGTGTCCCTGTCTGGGTAATTTTTCTCTTTAGCTTTTCCTAGTGCTCTGGCACAGAATTCAGCCAAGATTCTAATCCCACAATCTTTACTTTAGAATCCATATAATATTGTCCCTGAAAGTGGCAGGAATCTAGGCAATGACTTCTGGGACGCCCTGTGGAGGGGAGGCTTTTTTAGGTATGAGCTGGATGAGGTGACTGGCCTTCAATGCCCTTCTAACTGTGATTCTGTGATGCTTTTCACAGAATTATATAGCCAAAAAATTGGTTGATTCAGCCAAAGAGTTTCCTTGTTGTTCTTTCCTGAATTGATTGGTTGTATGACCAAAGCTGGATCTACCTGTAATTTGCATTTTTACCATCATCATCATCATCATCACTATCATGATCATGATCATAATCATCATGACAATAATAACTAGAATTTATGTAGTGCGAGTGTATGCTGGGTACTATGCAGAAGTGCTTTACAAATGCAATCCCATTTTGAAGAAGTTCACTGTCTGATTTAGGATTTTGTTTCATGTACTGACATCTCTAGGAGTTTTAGAAACAGATTTAGGGATCCATAACAAAACAAACAATTCTATTATTTCCAAATACAGAGGGAGGGGGGGAGCAAAGTAGAGAGAGCCTAGGTTCCAGCCTTGGGTCTGTCTTTGATAGGCTGCCTGAACTTGTGCAAGCGACACTGCTTCTCTGGACTTCAGTTTCCCCACATGTAAAATGAAAGGGCTAAATTTGGTTGATTTCTATGATGACTGTAAATTCTAAAAGTCTGTGTTCTAAGGGGTCCCTTCCCTGATTCCCCCCTAATTTGATCCAGTTCTACTTTGGAGGGTCACACGTATATAGATCAAGTGCTGAAAGAAAACTCAGAGATGCAGTCCAATTCCCCCCCCCTTTTTTTTTAACAAACAAGGAAACTGAGACCCAAAGAGGGTTAAGGGACATTCTCAGAATCACGCAACTACTTTATGTCTTAGTGTCTGTGGTAGAGTTCAGACTTGGACTTTCTTGCCTCCAAGGCCAATGTTTCCCCCACTATGCTTGATACTATATCCTAATAGTTTATATTTTACAATCCCTTTACTTCTAATATTCTTTGTTCTAAAACTTTATGTTCTAAGGTTCCTTCCAATTTTGATGTTCTATGCTTTTAAAGGTCCTTCCTAGCTCTGAAATTCTGTGATTCTGTGTTCTAACATCTCTTCCAGATCTGACATTGTATGTTCTAGCATGCCTTCCAGTTCTGATAATTCTGTGTTCTAAACTCGCTTCTAGTACTGACGGCCTATGTTCTAAGGCTCTTTTGAGCATTTTGTTTAGTTTTCTCATCTGTAAAATGAGTTGGAAAAGGAAACCACTCCAGTATCTTTGCCAAAAAACTCTTAAATGGGGTCATGGAGCATCAGACAGACTGAATTCTATGTTCTAAGGCTTCTTCCACCTCACCATTTCGTTATAAGGGCTTTTTGCATCTCAACATTTAATGTCCTAAGGACTCTTCTGACAATCTCTGTTCTAATGGCTTATGTTCTAGGCTCTCTTTGTCCTTTGATATTCTGTGATTGAGACTGGCTGTTTTGTGAAGCTGAGCTAGACCCAGAACGCATTTTGCAGTTTCTGATTTCTCATTTCTAGACAGGACAAGAGCACAATTGCCCTGAATTGCCCCTGGTTGGTTGGTTATTATTGTTCCTAATAATGTTTGTTTTCAGCACTTCTGTGCTTGTGCTGAAGATCATCCAGTCCCTCTCCCTTCCCTGGGCATCCAAATAGCCAGGCTGACTGCTTCTGGCCCAGCCACATTAGGAGGAGAGCATATTGCCATCACAATGAGCATCCTGGGACACTTCAATACAGACAGAGGTTAAAGGCCATTGAGGGAAGGATAAAGATTGGTCCTGGGAGGTAGTGATGGATTAAGGGTCCCAGCCAAATGAACAGTAGAGATTGTTGGGGGGGGGCTGGTATTGAGGAAGCAAGCTTGCCCTAATCCTCCTGGTGCTCCATGCTGGAGTCCGAAGGGCTGAAATAGCCAAGAAATCCTCAGAAATTCCCAGAAGCCTCTGGGAAAGCAGCAAGAAGTCAAAGGAAGGTTCTAATCCAGACAGGATTCCTGGCTTTGCCAGGTATTAGCCGTGGGCTATGAGCAAATCACCCCCTTTTTCTGAACCTCATTTTCATCCTCTTTAGAATGGTGGTGGTTTAGGAGTGAGAAATCATCCTGAAACAACAGCTGCCTGCCTGAGTTGTGGGATCCTCCACCTCCACATCCAGGTTTCAAAATCTCAGGCCTCCTCCTGGGAGCCCCACTGGGGCTGGCTTTCTTATCCCTCCCCCTCAAATGCCTCCCTACCCAACCCCAACGAACCTCTTGCAGCATCTCCTAGGGATTGTGGCAAATTGGAAATCCTATTAGTCTTAAATTAATGGGCTTTTCTTGTGGGGCAGCGGGCTGGAACGGGCAGCCCAGGGCCCCAATCATTAACTGGCAAGGGGGACAGGCAGTGAAAGGCCAACCCACTTCCCTGGAGAGCTAGTACTCCCCCCTTTCATTAACCAGCTCATCTCTCAGGCCCACCCACCTTTTATCTGGGAAGGGGCAATAGAGCTTTGAACCTTGGAATTAAATTCCACTGAGGCTTGGGACAAAGGGCCAAGCTTAGGACCCCCTTCCTTCTCCCCAACCCCCTTTCCTGGCCCAGGGGAGGAGGAAGCCTCATTTTAGCCAGGAATGGGAACTTTTGAGAGCTCTGGGGCTCAGAGGCCAGGTAGTGGTGAAGGGAATGTGGCGGACCCCCAAGGATTCCGGAGCCGTACATTGGGGTGGGATTAGGGGGCAGGGGATACCTCTCTGCTGTTTGCACTTCTCTAGAAAGTAGTAAAATGTTTGTCATGGTGTACTGCCTGGGACCCTAGGAACTAGTATGCTAGGGAACCCTAGCATGGTTCTGCCTGCTCTGAGGAAGATGTCTCTTCCTGTTGGTGGAGGTGGAGGAAACTTTGTCTTCCTCTCCCCTAAGCATTCCTTTTCGCAATTAAAATCACAGAAACATTGGATCTTAGGATCATAGAAAGTCAGGACTGGCAGGGATATGAGAACATAAAATGTCAGAGCTGGGAGGGCCCTTAGAACCCAGAATGTCAGAGCTGGGAGGGCCCTTAGGACCCAGGAGGTCAGAGCTGGGAG
>JAJPUD010031786.1:0-10132 GCA_023553655.1 Myrmecobius fasciatus | reverse complement strand
GTCTGCACGACAGAGATTCCCACACCTCCCGGTCTGCAGGACAGAGATTCCCACACCTCGCAGTCTGCAGGACAGAGATTTCCCCACCTCTGGTCGCCAAGCCTGTTGAGGACTTTGCTGTCCCCGTGGCTCACCTTTTTCCTGCCCCAACTTAAGCCATCTATTTTAAGGAATAAATCATGGTTTTTGTCCCTCAATTCCTCCTTTTTGGCGCGTAAAAAGGCTTCCCAAACTCCCGCCTACCCTATGACCCATTTCATGTTCCCATCTCCAGAGACCACACTGGCCCCCTGGATTCCCCTCCCTCTTCCCCAACTGAATCCATGTGTCTACACGGGCTGTTCCCCATGCCTGAAATACTTTCCTGAACCACCTCCATCTCTCCCGTTCTTTGGTTCTCTTCAGGACCAGCTTCAGTGCCACATTGAGGGTACTGCCCCTGGCACACAGCTGGCACTCCCTAAGGCCCCAGACCCCGATGTTCTTGGGTTGAAGTGCAGAGTGCCCATCATGGGCTGGCCGTGTTTGCGAGTGCCAAATGCATCTCTCTCTCAAAGACTATTTTACAGAGGATCACACAGGATTTGTGCCCCCATGGAGGTCAGGTGATGAAAGGATACTTTCAGGCTCTCTTAGCTATGGACCTGGAGGCAGCTAGCCTGGCATGGTGGGCAACACACCAGCCCTGCAGCTCAGGAGAACCTGAGTTCAAATATGGCCTTAGACACTAGTGGGATTATCCAGGGCAGTCCCTTAACCCCAATTGTCTCAAAAAACAAAACACAAAACCACAGAATCCACTGTGGGACATGGGAGTCACCAGCACAGGGTCATTCAACGGGGCAGCCGGATTCCATGAGCAAAGCAGAATTACAGCAGCTGAAGAGAAGTGTATAATAAACACCTTTAAAGTCGTCCCCCTCCAAAGGCTCCCATGCTGTTTGTGCCCAACCTGTGGTAGAGCCTGCCACGCTCTCATTGTCTCATTGGCCACTGGTGGACCCCCTTTCCTCGACTCCAGCATAGTGATGTCATTTTGGTCCTCATGGAGAATGAAAGACCATTATGGACTCTTTGCCTTTTGTGATTTCTCTAGTGAGCCTCTGTTGAAATTACTTTTGCTTTGAAAATATTCTGTATTCATCTAATTCATAAAAATCACGGCTGAGAGCACAGGAGTCTGCTGTGGACAAAGTTCAAACCTGGCAAGTCCCTAAATAGCAGCTAGGGTCACCATTCTCAAGCTAATGAAGTTCATTAACCCTCGGCCCCAAGGATGATGTTAATTATAATAAAAGTTATGATTCAAAAGTCTCTAAAATGAGGAAGTAAAAAATATTCAATATAAAAACATGAATTGGATACAAGGTAGTTTATTCCTATTAACGAGTCAGTCAATAAGTATTTATGAAGCTTCTAGGCTCTGTGGTCAGCATTGGGGATATGAGAAGAGTTCCTGCTCTCAGGGAGCTCACACTCTACCATGGGGCTGATCAGCGACAGCCTTGTCCTCTGCCTGCTGCAATGTCCCTCAAGAAAACTAGGCGACCTTGCTCCTGGACCCACCAAATTGTGGGCTTGGGGATCTACTTCAGAGCATGCACAGGTAATCCTGTAGCCATTTCCTGTCTGCTTAATGAGCTCCAAAGGCCTGGCAGGGGTTATTTTGAGGCCCTAGAGCCTCACAAAAGATACAAACAGGATAACTCCATCCCAGATACAGGATTGCCAAGGAAGCCAAGTGATCACCAGGCAACTTGGTTCAGGAAGCAAGGGTAGCCTCTTGCTGCCATCTGAAGCTCAGGAGGCTTTCCCATGTGAAATTCACCATTTTCTTATTAAGTTTAATGAATAATAATGCCCTTTAAAATTCTGATTTGTTCTGCTTTAAATGGGTAGGCTGATTCAGCAAGATGCTAGAAAACAAAATCTTAGACATTTTCTATTTAACATACATGCAAAAGTACTCAATATAAGTTTACAAATATGGGAACAAAATTATTCAACATTAATCAACAAGCATTATTTAATCACCTAGTGATTAGCACTAAATGCCAAATACTGTGCTAAGTATTGGGGATAAAAAGAAAAAAAAAAAAAGACCATGCCCTCGAGGAATTTACATCCTAATCACTACACAGGGTTTATTGCATGAATGAAATGTTGGTACACACAGGCAATATTATCAACATATTACAGCATATCAACAACAACAAAAAAATCGACACTATATGAATATATTCTACAAGAGTCCGACAAAACGTAGCATTCCTGGATGATTTTAAATGAACAGAAAAAAAGAGGAGAAACATTTTTAAACCACAAGACATACTACATATATATTTTTTTGTAGTAGAGGTGATCAAAAGAACTTTTGCTCAATTCGAGAATTCATCTATTTGATGAAATTTCAGAGGACCACTGGTGGAACTAGCCATTTACCCTAGAGCATTTTGGGGAGGATGCCAAAAACTGGTTTTCAGTGACTGGGGCTGACTCATACATGATTGTCAACTAGATCAGGGTATGCGGATTCAGCAGAACTATGGTTTACATGAGAGCACTTTGGAAAGGGCTTTGTACTTTTGTACCCTTCTCCCTTTTATCAAGCTTTCTTTTGGACTTTCAGCAAGGGTTGGATAGGAGAGGGAATTTCTCTTTTGGCTATAGCAATGACAGCTTACAACAAATACGCACATTAAAGGAGGTTAACTGATTGCTAAGGAAAAACTGAGATTGCAAAAAAAAAATCCAATCTCACATACTAATGGCCTTAAAGCATTTTTTCCTCCAGTCATCTTTTTATCCTCAAGCCACCTATATTATACAATAACCTGTCCTGCTCAGATCTCATTACATATACTTTGCTTCCACCAATAGCTCTTTAAAAAATCCCCTTTGACTCTTCCATTACTTCAAGAAAGACAAACAATCCTGTTCCTCAAATGCTTGCAATCTGGTTCGGTGACTTCACCACTTGGATAAAGCTGTTCAAGAAGAGAAGAGACAGGGAGAGCAATCAAGAAGCTACTGCAGTAGTCCAAGTGAGAGGGGATAAGGGTCTAAACTAAGAGGGCAAAGAAGAGGACAAATTTAAAACAAAATGTAGAACTGGAAACTACGAGAGTCAGTAGCATACAGGTTAAGAGGAGGGAGAAGAAGGAAAGGTGACTCCAAGAGTGCAAACTTGGGGGACTAGAAGGCAGATTTTAGCAACCTCAATAGAAAGAATAAGAGCTGTTAATATTTAACCCCTAGGCAATTACTCTTTATACAGAGAAGGGAAAAGCAACAATGGTAGTAAATGGCAGACTCCACCACCCACTATTCCATGCTGACTGATGTGCTGAAGTGAATGTACACATTTTTATTTAACAAACAGCAAAGGATGGAGTCTACAGTTTCATGTACAATAAAATCTTATGTTTGCTTGTACAACTGTACTTTTTGTTGCTGGATAGTAAGTTTAGGATTTTTAAGAGGAAAAATTAAAGTATGGGGAGAATAGAATCCCTTGCAACTAAATAAACATAACACTTCAATGGTTTTACTAAGCATTTTTTGGTAACCTTAAGTTACACAAATGCCTTTTCAGATTCTACTTGAGCATACTCATTACAGAACTTGTTAGTGAAGGCAGCTGATGTGTATTACAGGAAGGTCAATCAAGAAAGGTATGCTTTTTTTCTCCCTTAAAGAAGCAACAATAATGTAATTGGTGGGGAAGTTTCCCATCTTAACTATACAGTATTTGGCAAGTGGCAGATCTTCATGAAGCCTTCTCCAAACTATTCCATCCCTATAATTAATCATTAATCTCCAACATAATGCCTCTGATGTCTAATGCAGCATGAACTACAAAGATTTTTGTCAGTCATGATTTTTATAAGGAGGTTCTTCAATATGAATTCTCTGGTGCTTGCAGGGTTCAGCTAGTGCTGAAGGTATTCTCACAAGCATCACACTTATGGGTTTCCCATTACTATGAATTTTCTGATAATGAATAAGGTGTCTTCTGTGGCTAAGATTTACCCAGTTAGTTGGTTCTCCGTAACTTCTGTCCACCGTAAGATAGTTATGGTCACCATGGATGACCAAAGCTGAAGGAGTTTTCCAATCCATTATATTCATTGGCTTATTTTCCACTGTGAACTCTCTGATGACAAATAAGGGATGTCCTATGGCTGAAGGCTTTTGAACACACGCTGCATTGAAAGGGTTTCTCTCTAGTATGAATTCTCTGGTGTAGAACCAGGCTTCCTCTCTGGCTGAAAGACTTACCACATTTATTACATGCAAAGGGTTTCTCTCCAGTATGAACTCTCTGGTGTCTAAGAAGGTGTCCTGTCTGACTGAAAGTTTTTCCACATTCATTACATTTACAAGGTTTCTCTCCAGTGTGAATTCTCTGGTGCTTATTAAGTTGCCCCCTCTGGCTGAAGGCTTTTCCACATTCATTACACTCAAAGGGTTTCTCCCCAGTGTGAACTCGATGATGATAAATAAGAGATGTACTGTGACTGAAAGCTTTTCCACATTCATTACATTCAAAGGGTTTCTCTCCAGTATGAATTCTCTGATGGTAAAAAAGGTTCCCTCGCTGGCTAAAGGCTTTCCCACATTCATTACATTGAAAGGGTTTCTCTCCAGTGTGAACTCTCTGGTGATGGAGAAGGGATCTTCTGTGGCTGAAGGTTTTCCCACATTCATTACATTCAAAAGGTTTCTCTCCAGTATGAATTCTCTGATGATAAATAAGAGATGCATTATGGCTAAAAGCTTTCCCACAGTCATTACATTCAAAAGGTTTCTCTCCAGTATGAATTCTCAGATGAGAATAGAGAGAAGTCCGGTGGCTGAAGGTTTTGCCACATTCGTTACATTCCAGGGGTTTCTCTCCAGCATGAATTCTCTGGTGCTCCGTAAGGCTTCCCTTATGGATGAAGGCTTTCCCACATTCGTTACATTCAAAGGGTTTCTCGCCAGTATGAATTCTTTTGTGTTCATTAAGGTGCCCTCTCTGGTTGAAAGCTTTCCCACATTCATTACACTCAAAGGGTTTCTCTCCTGTATGAATTCTCTGATGATCGATAAGGGAGACTCTGTGGTTGAAAGCTTTCCCACATTCACTGCATTCAAAGTGTTTCTCTCCAGAATGAATCCTCTGGTGTTCAGTAAGGTGGCCCCTCTGGCTGAATGCTTTCCCACATTCATTACACTCAAAAGGTTTTTCTCCAGTATGAGTTCTCTTATGTTCATTGAGGTTTCCCCTCTGGCTGAAGGCTTTCCCACAATCACTACACTTAAAAGGTTTTTCTCCAGTGTGAACTCTTTGATGCAGAGTGAGGCTAGAATTGCTGCTGAAGGCTTTGCCACATTCATTACATTTGAAGGGTTTCTCTCCAGTATGAATTTTCTTATGTTCATTGAGGTTTCCCCTCTGGCTGAAGGCTTTGCCACATACATTACACTCAAAGGGTTTCTCACCAGTATGAATTCTTAGATGGAGGACCAGGCTTGAGTTGTTGTTAAAGGCCTTCCCACAATAATGACATTTGAAGGGTTTCTCTCCAATATTAGCCCTCTTAATTTGAGACAGGCTTCCACTATGGCTTAATTCTTTCTTACATTCATTTTTCTTTCCAGGATGAATTCTCTCATCTTCAGGAAGATATGAGCTCTTACTGAAGGCTTTCTCACATTCGTTACATTTACATGGTTTGTCTCCAGAATGCACCATATGAAACTGAACAAAATCTGAGTGATAAGTGAAGGGCTTTTTACAATTATATTTAGAAAGGGTCTTCCCTTTAGAGATTTTACTATGTTTAACTAGATCTGAAATTGGTTTGAGGCCGTTTCCTTGTGAGTCATAATTTTGGTGACTTTTTCCTAAAGGAATATTCTGTTTTGGAACAAAGACTGATCCTAAAGTAAACTTTCTCCCGTCTGTATTACTTTCAATGAAATGCCTCTGTTTGGAAAGATTTTTTGGAATGCTTGTTACTTGTTTGGATTGTTTCTTCTGGTTGCTCTTTTTTCTCTCTACCCTGACATCATATTCCCATGTCTTTTCCATCTTGGGATCATCTTTTTTGAGTCTTCCCTGGGACGGTACTCTTATAGAAATCCTTTGCTTTGCAGCAGAGTCCTTGGTTTCAGACCTAGTCTCCTGAATAAAAGAATCTGAAAGTAAACAAAAAATGTGAATATACACTATTCCCAGTGCTCAGAGAAAGAAAACTTTGCTAACTTCTAGATTCTATCTCCTCCATAAAGAAGGATGATGAATAATATGGAAATGAGGACATTCATTAATTTGGAGCTCTTTCCTTCTTTCTTCTTCATTTCACATCCTGGGGCCATCATCTCCTATTATTACTTCTCCTAACTATAGTCTCACCAAAAGTGGCCCTTTTGCTCACCAAGGCTGATACATGGACCTTTCATCTCCCCCCCCCCCTTCCCAACAAACTGCCCACGTTATCATTCCCATTCTTGTTTATCTTCAGTTTTTCCTTACCTAGCTTCCTTTCTTGCTGTGTACGTGTCTGTACATGTACACCCACTCCCCCTCCACTGTTCTTTGAAAAAACAAAGCACTTCACTCTATCCTACCATCACTGACAGTTATCATCCTTTAATTCTTTTCTCCTCTTTGAGAAGCAAAGGCTCAATGCCTTGAGAAAGTGCCTCTACTTCCTCTCCTCTCTCCTAAAGTTTCTGTATTCTGGCTTTCAACCTCATCATTTAACTGAGACCTCTCCAAAATCAACAATGACATCTTAATTGTCAAATCCAAAGACCATCTTTTAGTTATCTTTGAAACTATTGGCCACCCTCTGAAATTGCTATCTCAGGATTCTCTTCCCATCCTCTTCCAAATTATTTTATATGTGGCAGTATACCTCATCCTTCGACCCTACCTTTTCTTCTCTTTTCTCCAATCCAAAGTGTGCGGACTACCATCCTTTCAGTCATTCAGGTTCACCCTTGAATTCTTTTTCTCACTGCCATATATTTAATCAGTTGCAAGTACTCTACATTTTGATTCTACCTCTATAGGTCTATTGCATTTATCCCCTCTTTTCTATCCCTGAGCCATCATGGCTTTTAATCACTCTCCATTCTCAATCATTGCCAAAGCTTCCCAGTTATCCTCCCTGTCTCAAATCTTTCCTCTTCTTAGTTCTTCCTATATTCTGAGAGCACAAGTTTAAACATGTTAGTGCCCTGCACAACAAACTGCAGTGGCTCCCAATTACCAACAGGGTCAAATTACTTCTCATCTAGAGCCCTTCATGACCTGGATCCAGCTACCTTTCAAAACCTAATTTTTATTACTCCCCTTCACACATCCTAACCCCCATCCTTCTCCCTTGTCCATTACCCGCTGTTTCATCTCCCATCTCTTTGCCTTTGCGTAGGCCGGCTTCATACCTGGAATGTGACTCCTCTCCCAATGTCTCTGAGCTCACCTCCAAGCTCACCCCCTCACTGGGACCTTCCCTAGGCCCTCCCACTGCCAGTGCCTTCCTCCCCAAACAACCAGGTATTTGCTTCGTTCACACAGAAGCGGGGATTATCTCATCTGGCTTTCTCTCTCTAGCTGGCATACAGTAGTCTCCTGGGTGCTCAGACTCACTGACTGGCTGGGCCAGCCTGTGTCAAAAGTGAAGGAAAACAAGTAAGTCATACTGGAGAAACTAAAAAGAGAGAGAGAAAGGAGGGGAGTGAGTGATGGAAATAAGTCCTGCTGAAATGGGATCAATGGTGCAAGTACAGAGGTCAGACTTGGAAAAGGGAAAGAACACCTCCCTCGTCTGTGAAGATGGTAAGACTCAGTTCTCAAGAAGGGAAATGAGACCTATGCCAACAAATGGCCCCGGTCCCTAGTAAATTAGAGTAAGGGTCTCTGCTCAAAGAGCTGGGCTGGGGAACATTTGCCGAGTCAGCCCCGGGCAGTGAGGAGCCCACAGCCAGGCTCTCCAAGCTGATAAGGACGAGCCCCGGCACATCTCCCCCTTGCCCTACAGCAGTGAATGGGCTCAGGGCTGTTCTCTGCTCCAGAGCGGGAACAGAAGGCGGCTTCTAAGAGAAAGCTTCCTCCAAATGAGAACCAGACAAAAGCGGCTCGCCTCAGGAGGCGCTCCCAGTGATCGTCTGTCAGACAGGTTTGTAGAGACGGGTCCCACCTTGTGGGTCTGGATGTTATCTTGGACTCCTTTCTCTTAGAAACCCATTAGTAAGAGGTTGAGAGAAAGCAATCATCCCAACCCAAAACTGACAATACTGATGACTATTAGGGACAATACTGACCCTAAACAAACTAATCAAAACCTAAAATACAACCTATATGGCAATAATATTATGGGAATAGAAAAATAGGTGATAAGTATAAAAAGAAGTACTGAGAAGAATACAATGACATATGGAAAAGAGTTGTTCAAAGTGATAAAAAGCAGAAAAAAATCATCAAAATAAAAACATGCACACTGACATACTAACTGGCAAAATAAATGATATAGAAAAAAAAATCACAAAAAATTTAACAAACATAGAAGCAAAGGTATGCTTTCTTTCTATGTTGTTAAAAGTATAGCCTTGTGGTCCGCTGTCCACTTTTGGGTCACAGGCCTACGGCAACTGAGAAGAGGAAATGCACACAGGAACGATGTTAGGGATCGGGTACCTTGGGCAGAACACCGGTACACCAAGAAGAAAGGGATTTTAGAAGCTAGCAGCAGGTGCAGTGTGGGACAACAGTGCCCACAGGTAGAGCAGGGTCTCGCTTTCAGCACCTGATGCGGTCTGCAGACACAAGATGGGCAGGAATAATTCCATCACTCTGAACTAGTGGGGCTGACGGGCTGGCTGAAAGGGAGCACCCCACGGCTCTGACCAGGAGAACTTGGAGGCTTATAGCTAAGAGGAAGCAAAACGGAGTCTGAGACAAAATGGGCTTTTAACAAAATAGAGCAGCTCTTCCTGGAGCTCTGAGGAAAAGACCAAGGGTCCAAAGAGACGATGAAGCTCCAATACACAAGTGAAGAGACACATCGAGGAAGGAGGAGATGAAGGCCCAAACAAGGATAAGCTGCCTCCCTTCAAACAGCGGGGGGAGCTCTCTTCCGGGCCCTGTCACTGTTACTGGGCAAGGGGACACACTTGGTGGGGTCGGGAAGGATCTGGCAGGGAGAGGGGAAAAGGAAAGTCGGGGGAAATTTTTCCACATAATGAGCGTGTGCAAGGAAACCTCTAAACAAACAAGGGCAAAGGGGAGTGACCTTTGAACCTCACTCTCATCTCAACTAGCCACCCCCCCCACCCCCCAACCCCCCCCCCCACCCAAAATGCTTTTCACTCAACAGGTAAGTTGGAGGGGAAGGGGAGAGGAATGAAGGAGGGGTTAGAAGGAGGGTGGATTCAACACAAACAATGGGAACCTGAGAGGGTGCCCAAAGTGGGCAACAGCAGAGGGGCACAGATGCGCTGGAACACTACCAGCCCAATGGTCAGCCTGGCTCCAGAAGACTGCTGAGGAGGTTCCGTGCCCACCTTGGAAAGGTGAGGACCAGGAACATGGGAGGAACTAAACGGTTTTCCGCACAAGCAGTGACCGTCTGTCATGGCACCCTCCACACAAGCTGCCAAGGGGAGTATCCTCAAACGTCACCCTGACCAGGTGGCTTCCCTGTTCGTATAACACTGCTCTTAGAGCCCCAGGCACTCCCTCTGCAGACTCGTGTTGCCCTCCCGGCCTCCTTGTCCCCCAGGGGGGCACGGCTGGCCTACGCCTTCTTTTGTTTTCCTGCTTGGGACGGCTCTCCTTTTGGTTGTGCCTTCCCAGTCTCCCTTTCACCAAATGGCCGCTGACTGACCGGGCATCTGCCGCATCCCCCAGCTTGCTTCTCTCTAGTTTTCTTCACTCACCCGAGCAAACACCTCGGAGGAATTCTCCATCTTGCATCCAAGGTACTTTTCCTCTCTCCAGCTGGGAGATCACATCCGGCTTGGACACGGGAAGCCCTACTCGAAGACAAGGAAATCCAAAAGACAACAGGGCCTTCAATGCCAGCCCCCACTCTGCAGGCCAAAAATATCTATTTCTTCTCCAAGGGAACCAAGGGAA
>JAJPUD010031785.1:1378-12317 GCA_023553655.1 Myrmecobius fasciatus | reverse complement strand
ATAAGTAAATTAGAGGAATGTAATATAGTTTACCTCTCAGACCTATGGAGATGGAATAAATTTATGTCCAAAGAAGAACTGGAACTCTTAATTGAAAACCAGATAGGTAACTTTGACTATATTAAGTTAAAAAGTTTTTGTACAAACAAAATCAATGCAGACAAGATTAGGAGGGAAGCAATAAATTGGGAAATCATCTTTACATTTAAGGGTTCTGATAAAGGTCTCATCTCTAAAATATATAGAGAATTGTCTCATATTTATAAAAATTCAAGCCATTCTCCAATCAATAAATGGCCAAAGGATATGAACAGACAATTTTCAGAGGATGAAATTAAAACTATTTATAGTCATATGAAAAGGTGCTCCAAATCACTATTGATCAGAGAAATGCAAATCAAGACAACCCTGAGGTACCACTTCACACCTGTCAGATTGGCTAAAATGACAGGAAAAGTTAATGATGAATGTTGGAGAGGATGTGGGAGGGCTGGGACACTGATGCATTGTTGGTGGAGCTGTGAACGGATACAGCCATTCTGGAGAACAATTTGGAGCTATGCTCAAAAAGTTATCAAACTGTGCATACCCCTTTGACGCAGCAGCATTTCTATTGGGCTTATATCCCAAAGAAATCATAAAGGAAGGAAAGGGCCCCACATGTGCAAGAATGTTTGTGGCAGCCCTTTTTGTAGTGGCTAGAAACTGGAAATTGAATAGATGCCCTTCAATTGGAGAGTGGCTGAATAAATTATGGTATATGAATATTATGGAATATTATTGTTCTGTAAGAAATGACCAGCAAGATGATTTCAGAGAGGCTTGGAGAGACTTACATGAACTGATGCTGAGTGAAATGAGCAGAAGCAGGAGATCATTATACACGGCAACAACAGTACTATATGATGATCAATTCTGATGGACATGGCTCTCTTCAATAATGAAATGTTTCAAACCACCTCCAATTGTTCACTGAAGAAAGCCATATACACCCAGAGAGAGGGATGTGAAATGTGGACCACAACATAACATTCTCATACTCCTTGATTGATGTTTGCTTACATTGTGTTTCCTTTATCTGATATATTTTTTGTGTAGATAAGTTTTTTCTTGCACAGCAATGATAAGTTTGGAAATATGTATACATATATTCAATTTGCCAATATTTTAACATAATTAACATGTAGTGGATATCCTGCCATCTTGGGGGGGGGGGGGGAGTTGGGGGGGAAAATTTGTAACAGAAAGCTATGTAAGGGTTATTGTTGAAGAATTACCCATACATATATTATGCAAATAAAATTAAAAAAAAATTTAAAATAAATAAATAAATAAAAATTGAGTGAAGGGGACAGCTAGGTGGTGCAGTGGATAGAGCACCAGCCGTGAAGTCAGGAGGACCTGAGTTCAAATCTGGTCTCAGACACTTACCATTCCCTAGATGTGTGACCCTGGAGAAGTCACTTAACCCCAATTACCTCAGCAAAAAAAAAAAAAATTGAGTGAAGTTCTGCTGTGCCCCAGGGCCAGATTTCGTCTTCCCTCTTCACCTCTTCACTCCCCTAGATAGCAAGTAATCTAATATAACTTAAATATGTACAATTCTTCTAAAAATATTTTCACATTTATCATGCTGCACAAGAAAAAATCAGATCAAAAAGGGAAAAAAATGAGAAAAAAACCCAAGCAAGCAAACAGCAAAAAAGGTAAAAATATTATGCTGTGAGCAGAACCAGGAGATCATTATACACAGCAACAAGACTATATGATGATCAATTCTGATGGACATGGCTCTCTTCAACAATGAAATGTCTCAAACCACTTCCAATTTCAGTGAAGAAAGCCGTATATACCCAGAGAGAGGGATGTGAAATGTGCACCACAACATAACATTTTCATGCTCTATATCGATGTTTGCTTGCATTGGGTTTCCTTTTTCAGATATTTTTTGTTCATATAGATACGATTGTTCTTGCACAGCAAGAAAAGTGTGGAAATATGTATACATATATTCGACTTGTCAAGTATTTTAATATAATTAACATGTAATGGACTTCCTGCCATGTAGGGGAGGGGAGGGAACTAGGGGGGAAAATTTGTAACAGAAAGCTTTGTAAAGGTCAATGTTGAGGAACTACCCAAACATATGTTATGCAAATAAAAAGCTTTAATTTAAAAAAAAAAAAAAAAGAATCCTTGAGAAAACAAACAAAAAAAAAAAAAGAAAAAGAAAATATTATGTTGTGATCCATATTCAGTCCCATAGTCCTCTTTCTGGGTGCAGATGGATCTCTATCACAAGTCTATTAGAATTAGGCTGAATCACTTCCAAATAAGATATTTATAAAATATTTATTATTGTATCTGGTATACAGTAGGTACTATGTAAATGTTTATTCACTTTCTTTAACTTCTTTGTGTAACTTAGAAAAGTATTCCTCCTTTTGATGAGGCCTGCTCCACCCCTTTACTCCTTTTTCTTGCCTTTCAGAAAATTACTCTAAAATATTAAATAGATTTGACCTTTGAATAATTCAGCATGGCTGAGGAGACTGGGGAGCTATTAGGTTTCTGATATTCTGAAACCTTCAGGGGACAATGGATTTCACTCCATGTGCCTATATCTGCTTAGTCTAAAATAAATAAGTAAATCCCTTTTTTAAATCTTGGATTTCCCAGCTAAGAATAGCTTTTTGCTTTTTAGATTACATTTTATTTTATTTTCAAAGGAAGATTTCTCCTCTTCCCCCCATCTTTCTGCTCTCACTCTAGTTGAGAAAGCAAGAATGCCAACACTCCTTTTATAAACATAAATAATCCAACAATATATGTTTCCGCATTAGTCATAAGAAAAAAAAAATCTTAATTTGCAATCTAGTCTATTATTTCTCTATTATCCTGTTTCATCATTAAGTTCTCTGTAAATGTAGTTGATTATTTTGTTAATCAGTTCTCATAGTCTTTATGATATTGTTGCTCTTATACTAAAGGTAGAGAACCTTTTTTGGGGAGATCTTCTATTAATTCTTTTTTTTTTTTTTGCTGAGGAAACTGGGATTAAGTGACCTGCCCAGGGTCACACAGCTTCTTCTATGAATTCTAATAGAACCTTTTGTTCTTTGCAAGAGTTTTTGCACTCCAGGTATTATTATTTGTGGATATCTTTTCTCCCTTGATTAGATCTTAAGCTCCTGAAAGACAAAGACTTTTATCTAGTTTTGTCTCTTTGACAGAATATAAAGGTTGAGTATTTTAAAGATTTAAAAAATGTCTGTTGACCAGGCTGAATGAATCTTTATCTCCTGTAGGGGAGAAAATTAATTTTCCCTTAGGAATCATGATTATTATTGGACAGAGGAAACTGCTGCTGCTACATGCTAGAGAGATGGAATAGGCATTCAAAGCTCCTTTCTAATTTTTCAATTTTTTTACACTTGATTGACATTTACTCTTTGATCCAGTGGCTTTGACTTCCTGGCTGCTCCATGAAGAAGATATTCCATCTCTTGGCTGTGGGCTGTCTTTTTGATTATTCTCCTTCCTTCCCCTCCTAAAATGCTTTCCCTCTTCTGCTCAACAAAAATCTCACCTTCTACAAGAAAACTTTCCCCAATCTCTCTTAATTACAGTGCCTTTTGTTTCTTAATTATTTTCTATGTATCCTGAATATAGCTTGCTTCATCTACATTTGCATATTGTTTCCCTCATTAGATTTTAAGCCTCTAGGGATCAGAGACTTATCTTTTGTTTCCTTTTCTATTTCCAGTGCTTAACACAATAATAAACGTTTATTGATTGTTAGATTGACTCACTCCTGTATTTAATATTATCATCCTGAGCTCTAAAACAATCCAGGAATATATTTGTGTATCTTCATTAATTAATAGCATTTTAACATATCTCTCAATAAATTAAGATAAAAGCTTCCAAACTAGTTCTTCAAATATTTTTTATTTAATAAACTAGGTTGTATGGGTATCAGGAAAGACTAGTGTTTCTGGAATGAGGACTACTGAACCTGTTTCATGGATGTTTCCCACCTTTGGTGTTCATCTGCCACTCAACTCTTATCCCTGGCTCCAAGAAGTTATAGCATGTGCAATGGCTAAATCAAATGGCTACATTCTGGCAGACTGGCTAACCCAGGTTGGGGGTAACTGACAGGTCCCAATTCAATCTGTGAATTGGGGGAAAGATCTACCTTTGTAAAGACTTCCCTTGAGGAATGGAGGGAACAATTTGTTCCAGTGGTGTTGTGCAGTACCTAGATTGGTTAGACATCAAAGACATCAATGTTATCTACTGCATCTTCTTTATTTTTGCCTTGTTACTGAACTTTGTTGATGCTGGAAGAGAGAGTTAGACCAACTTAGAATAACTGTCTCACTTTAAAAATTTATATATATATATATGTATATGTATATGTATATACATATACATATATATTAATTAAAAGACCTCAAAGTCCTGTGGTGGCTGGCACGTGACAAAGCAGTAGGTACAGATATGTTGAGAACTATCGTCACAACCCTGCACATATTTGGCCCAAGCCACAGTGTTGTCTTCTCACTGGAAGTGTGATTAGGCAGCCTCCTAGGTGTCTGAGCAGATTACACTGCTGGCTTCCCGGCATTAGGAAGAGGCTAGAAAAGGTGCTCCAAAAAATCTTCTGCTTCACCAAACCTAACCCTGGCCTACTTACAACAGATGCACCAAAAAAAAAAAAAAAAAAAAAGTTAAAAAATGTTTGTAAAGATTATTCTACTTGCCATTGGCCCACCAAAAATGTTCACATAAATTATTTGTGCTCATTTTATGATAGAACTTTCTGAGCTTGCATTGATCTAATCAATCATAGTTGGACAAACTGTACTTAGCAATGCCATTTGGTCTTCAAGCATGAAAAAGCATGTAATAAACTGGGAAAGTCTTCTATGACAACATTAGTTACTCATACTTCTATATCTCTTAATCTCTTAAGTTTCAGTAAATAAGTTAATGAAGATATAATTTATCAAAATTAAAAAAATAATAAAACAGAATTATTTACATTTTAATTGTGAGAAAGATCAGTCATTTCAATTACAGATGCAGATAACTTCTTTTTATTTTTGATAATATAACCTTACCCCATTTAATTCATTGAAGAAAATAGTCTTTTTGCAAGATAAAAATTACAACAATTTCACAAAGAAAGATGTTACCATTTTCTCAAGATTATCTCAAGCCATGACATGAAAAGTCTCTAGCTTCCTTCAAGTTCTCACCCTTAATAGTCTCTTTCTAGACTCACTTCTCAGTTTAATGTTTCCCAGAACTAAGGCCCAGCAAGCAGGCTGGGATGATATCACTCTTTGGCAAAGTGTATTGTTTAGACCAGTATCAGGTGTTCACTGATGGATTTAGTGCCTCTCTTCCCCAGGGCCATCTATCATGTATTCAAAATCTCTGTTCTTTGTCACTAGTAGGTACTGTTCTCCTGTTCCTGTTGGAGAACTCTGGTTCTGTGGGCAAGACCCTCGAGACTTGAGATACAGGGCCTGTGGAAATAGTATGAGAACTAAAAATGATTATGCCATAAAATAGTCAAGTTGTGGTTTATAAGACTTGGTTTTGGTCCAGCATGTTAAGCCCTCTTTCTTAAGAGGGGAGACTTCCACCTATAAGTGTCATTTTTCCTCATCTGAAATTAAACTTCTATTTGTATCTTGACTCTCCTGTCTCTAACCTGTTCTGTTTCAATTCTGGCCACCTACAGGCTAGAAGCTGGTTCTGGTCTAGGTGACAGGGGAAACTGAGTGAAAAGATTTCTGCTATTAGATTCCCAAAGCCATATCATTTCAACTCTCCTAGTAAGCAAAATCCATTTGGATGACTATAATATTCAGTCCCTGTGGGCAGCTCTTGGCATCTTTCCTTGCCTGGGTAAACTACACATTCAGCAGCAGCCTGGATCTTTTGATCTGTATTCAAACTTAGATTAAATCAAAGGCTGTAATCAAAGTTATAGTCCCAAGAGGTTCCATCCCACACAGAATGTTCCATTGCTCCCAACTTCAAGCAGATGTGGAAGTGATTGGCCATGGATTCCATAATAATTAGTAGTCAGATAATCTACTATATAAATGATTTCTTTATTATATAAGCGAATTGAACTTCCTGTTAATATGCTGCAGAAGAGCTGCTTGCCATTCCTCCCTTCATTGGACCTAAGGGGTGTGTGTGTATGTGTGTGTGTGTGTAAATATGTGTGTGTGCATGCACCCCTCCCCACCCTGACCTCCCTGCACTTCTAGGTAAATTGATTTCTTAATTACTCAGTTTTAGGTTACAAATTCAATTAGGTTACATATTACAAGGCTTACCTTGTTTTTATGCATATTCCCCTCGGCTAACTGATAAGTCTTTATTACCTATTCAAGGTTAGAAAATTACTGTTTTTGAAAAGAATTAATTCTCTAAAAGTTAATTCTCATGTAGCATATCTGCAATTAAACAGAAGAATCAATAGGACAACCACAGCCTCAAAACTGGGTTATCTTGGCTTGAATTTGAAATTATATCTGGAGATGTGACAGCCAGTTTACCAGGGAAAGTATAAAACTAGGAGGCAATTACTACTACTTTTAACATGGTAGAAGGTATTGTCAACAGGATAATAGCATGGTCTTTTTCACTGACACAAAAGGCAATTTTTCTACTAACACCTCAACCTAGCTGGATGTTAACATGACTTTCTCACATATTAGTGAGATTTCTTTAGCCTTTTTGGAGACAGAACCTGCAGAGTTGATTTTAGCATTATAATATTCCAAGAGGGAATATCTGATGATAATAACATACTTATATCCCTGAACAATAGAGAAAATCAAAGAAGTCTATTTTTGGATATGGTAGAATGACTTGGGTATAAAATACATTTCAAAAGGAAACTAAGGTTGTATTTACTGACTGATAGAAGTCCCAAACATTTTTCCTTTGGTGCAAGTGAAACCGAGCATTAGGAGATTTCCAAAGGGAACTGATGCAAGGTTGTTTCCCTCCTGAACTATTAGTAACTTCTGCTGCTAAGTGGTACAGTGGAGAGAGTGCTGGGCCTGGAGTTAGGAAGACTCAACTTTCTGAGTTCAGTGATCTTGGACAAGTCACTTAACCCTCTTTGCCTCAATTTTCTCATCTATAAAATGAACTGGAGAAGGAAATGGCAAACTGCTCTCGTAACTTTGTTGAGATACTTTGTTGATCCCAAAAGAGGTCACGAAGAGCTGGACATGACTGAATAACAACAGTCTCTGTCCTTCAGATATCATGCTGGATCAGGAACAGGGAAGAAAGGGAAGGGGGGGGGAAACACCAAGAAGGGGAAGGACACCAAAGTCCTTTTGGCATTGGCAGAAGACTACATAATCCTGTTCCTTCATCAGTCAGTGGTAATAGATGAGAGAAATAGAAGAAGGCATTTTATCAAAGGGCTGAAAGCAAATCATTAATGAGGGAAACTTGTGAGTTAGAAGAGGAAGAGCTCATGCTATCTCCAAAACAAAGCAAAGATGTGATGTACACTACAATGAAAAGCCGTATTTAAAGACCTACATCAGATTAGGTGATTATTGAGTGTAGTGAAAAAAGCATTTTTTATACTGATGAGAAAGAAGATGAGCAGTCTTATCAATTGGAACAAATATGAAAAGCACATTCTTATGAAATAACAAGAACTCTTAAGAAGCAAAATGTTTTAGAACATGAAACATAGATATTGCTATTTGAGAATGCTAACATAAAAACTGCAAAATGTTATAACATCCTTGACATTTTTACTCTATTACTTAATCCATGTCCTCTTTATGTTAAAAAATTATTCTGAACTCTAAAAAAGCATTTCCAAACACATAACAGATCATGAAGAAAAGATCTATATGAAACCATAAATCTCCTAGTTACATTGCTTGCAAAACTATATAACAAATTCTGTTATTTTCAAAAGTGTCCTTGTCTGTGCTTTCTTTTGATCTTGTTTCTGTTATCTTCTCTGTGTTAAAAAAAATGTCAATGACTTACTTTTTTTTTCATCATTTTGCTACTCCTACCCCTCTCAACCACTGCCCCCCAGTTCCTTTCTTTTTTTTTTCTTTCTTTCTTTTCTTTTTTCTTTTTCTTTTTTGCTTAAGCAATTGGGATTAAGTGACTTGCCCAGGGTCACACAGCTAGGGAATGTTAAGTGTCTGAGATCACATTTGAACTCAGGTCCTCCTGACTTCAGGGCTGGTGCTCTATCCACTGCGCCACCTAGCTGTCCCCCCCCCCAGTTCCTTTCAAGAAATAAGTAAAATCAAGTAAAATGAATCTACACAGTAATCATAATGCACCTTGTGTTTATCACCTCTCTCAGAAGGTGGGTAATTTGCTTTAATCTCCACTAGAGAAATGGTTGTTGCATTGATTCTTAAATCTTTTGAATTATTTTTCTTTACAATGCTGTTGTCTTCGTATGATGTGTTCTCCTGGTTCTGCTTATTTCACTCTGTCTCAGGTCATTCTACTGAGGATTATTTGAAATCATGTCTTTCATCATTTCTTATGTTGTAACAATATTCCAACATATTCATCAAAATTTGTTCAGCCATTCCCCAGTTGTACCCCAGACAACCTAAGGTAACTTCCCCTAGATTTTATTCCCCCTGTCCTGCCTTTTAAAAAGGAAGGAAAAGGGGGGGGGGCGGAAGAAACTCAAGCATTTATTAGGCACCTACTATGTGCCAGGCACTCTGCTAAGAGCTTTCAAATGATCCTCACAACAACCCTGGGAGGTAAGTGATATTATTATCTGTATTATTTTACAGTTGAGGAAACTGAGACAAATGGCATTAATTGACTTATAAAGAGACTTGTAAATGTCTGAGGCCAGATTTGAACTTGGGTCTTTGGCATCTTAAACTTAAGATATCCAAAACATAACTCATTATCTTTCCCCTTAAACCAGGCTTGTTGATTTCACCTTTGCAATATCATTCAATTATATCCCCTTCTCTCCTCTGATACTGCCAGCATGTAGTACAGGCCTTCCTCACCTCAGGCCTAGATAATTAAAAGTGTTTTTTTTTATATTATTAATAGCTTTTTATTTTCAGAATACATGCAAAAATAGTTTTCAGCATTCACCCTTGCAAAATCTTATGTTCCAAAATTTTCTCCTTTCCTTCCCTAGAGAGCAAGTAATCCAATACAGGTTAAACATGTGCAACTCTTCTAAACATATTTCCACATTTATCATGCTGTACAAGAAAAATCGGGTCAAACAACATAACATTTTCATGCTCTCTATTGATGTTTGCTTGCATTGTGTTTCCTTTCTCTGATTTTTCTTTCTTGTACATACGATTTTTCTCGCACAAAAATGATGTGTGGAAATGTGTATACATATATTCGATTTGTCAAGCATTTTAACATAATTAACATGTAGTGGACTTCCTGCCATCTAGGGGAGGGGAGGGGAGGGGACTGGGGGTAAAATTATTATTTTTTTTTATTTTTTTATTTTAAGCTTTTTATTTGTATAACATATGTATGGGTAGTTCCCCAACCTTGATCTTTACAAAGCTTTCCAATACAAATTTTACCCCCAGTCCCCTCCCCTCCCCCAGATGGCAGGAAGTCCACTACATGTTAATAATGTTGAAATGCTTGAGAAGTTATGCAAGAAAAATCCTATCTCCAAGAAAAAAAAGAATCAGAGAAAGGCAACACAATGCAAGCAAATGTCAATAGAGATCATGAAAATGTTACGTTGTGGTCCATATTTCATGTCCCTCTTTCTGGGTGTATATGGTTTTCTTCAGTGAACAACTGGAACTGGTTTGAGACAATTCTTTATTGCAGAGAGCCATGTCCATCAGAATTGATCATCATGTAATACTGTTGTTGCTGTGCATGATGATCTCCTGGTTCTGCTCGTTTCACTCAGCATCAGTTCATGCAAGTCTCTCCAGGCCTCTCTGAAATCGTCCTGCTGGTCCTTTCTTACAGAGCAATAATATTCCATAACATTCATATACCATAATTTATTCAGCCACTCTCCAATTGATGGGCATCCCTTCCGTTTCCAGTTTCTAGCCACTACAAAAAGGGCTGCCACAAACATTCTTGCACATGTGGGTCCCTTTCCCTCCTCTAAGATCTCTTTGGGATATAGGCCCAGTAGAAACACTGCTGGGTCAAAGGGTATGCACAGTTTGACAACTTTTTGAGCATAGCTCCAAATTGCTCTCCAGAATGGTTGGATCCGTTCACAGTTCCACCAACAATGTATTAGTGTCCCAGCCCTCCCACATCCCCTCCAACATTCATCGTTATCTTTTCCTGTCATTTTAGCCAATCTGACAGGTGTGTAGTGGTATCTCAGAGTTGTCTTAATTTGCATTTCTCTGATCAATAGTGATTTGGAGCAACTTTTCATATGACTAGAGATGGTTTTAATTTCATCATCTGAAAATTGTCTGTTCATATCCCTTGACCACTTATCTATTGAAGAGTGGCTTGAATTCTTATATATATGAGACAATTCTCTATATATTTTAGAAATGAGGCCTTTATCAGAACCATTAAATGTAAAGATGATTTCCCAGTTAGATGCTTCCCTCCTAATCTTGTCTGCATTTGTTTTGTTTGTACAGAAACTTTTTAACTTAATATAGTCAAAATTATCCATCTGGTGTTCAATTAGGAGTTCCAAGTCTTCTTTGGACATAAATTTGTTCCATCTCCACAGTTCTGAGAGATAAACTATATTACGTTCCTCTAACTTGCTTACAAAGTCCCTCTTTATATCTAGATCATGAACCCATTTAGATCTTATCTTGGTATGTGGTGTTAGGTATGGGTCAAGCCCTAATTTCTTCCACACTAGTTTCCAATTTTCCCAGCAGTTTTTGCCGAATAGTGA